>CAUYPK010049355.1:0-14247 GCA_963574355.1 Loris lydekkerianus | reverse complement strand
GATTGAAACTGGACCCACACCTTTCACCATTAACTAAGATAGACTCTCACTGGATAAAAGATTTAAACTTAAGACATGAAACTATAAAAATACTTCAAGAAAGTGCAGGGAAAACTCTTGAAGGAAACGGCCTGGGTAAATATTTTATGAGGAGGACTCCCCAGGCAATTTAAACAGTACCAAAAATACACTATTGGGACCTGATCAAACTAAAAAGCTTCTGTACAGCCAAGAACATAGTGAACAAAGCAAGCAGACAGCCCTCAGAATGGGAGAAAATATTAGCAGGTTATACCTCCGATAAAGGTCTAATAACCAGAATCCACAGAGAACTCAAATTTATTAGCAAGAAAAGAACATGTGACCCCATTTCAGGGTGGGCAAGGGACTTAAAGAGAAACTTTACTAAAGAAGACAGACGCAAAATCTACAAACACATGAAAAAAAGCTCATCATCCTTAATCATCAGAGAAAAGCAAATCAAAACTACTTTGAGATATCACCTAACCCCAGTAAGAATAGCCCACATAACAAAATCCCAAAACCAGGGATGTTGGCATGGATGTGGAGGAAAGGGCACACTTCCACACTTCTGGTGGGAATGCCCACTAATACGTCCCTTCTGGAAGGATTTTGGAGACCTAAAAATAGACCTGCCATTCGATCCTATAATTCCTTTACTAGGTGTATACCCAGAAGACCAAAAGTCACAATATAACAAAGACATCTGTACCAGAATGTTCGTTGCAGCCCAATTCATAATTGCTAAGTCATGGAAGAAGCCCAAGTGCCCATCGACCCACGAATGGACTAGCAAATTGTGGTACATGTACACCACGGAATACTATGCAGCCTTAAAGAAAGATGGAGACTTTTCCTCTTTCATGTTTACATGGATGGAGCTGGAACATATTCTTCTTAGCAAAGTATCTCAGGAATGGAACAAAAAGTATCCAACGTACTCAGCCCTACTATGAAGCGAAATTACAGCTTTCACATGAAGTCTATGACCCACCTATAGCACAAGACTATGGGGAAAGGGCCAAGGAAGGGGAAGGGAGGGGGGAGGTTTGGTAGAGGTAGGGTAATGGGTGGGGCCACATCTATGGTGCATCTTAGAATGAGTACAGGCGATTGCACTAATGTACACAGCTATGATTTAACAATAAAAAAAATAATAATAGTAAAAAAAGAAAATGAAATGACAAAGTCGATATTACAACAGACACCTCAGAAATTTAAAGAATCCTTAATGAATACTATAAAAAACTTTATCCTCAGAAATATAAAAATCTGAAAGAAATTGACCAATACTTAGAAGCACACCAACTTCCTATACTTAGTCAGAATTGCAAATGCTAAATAGACCTATATCAAGTACTGAAATAGAATCAACTATATGAATCTTCCAAAAAAAGAAGAGTCCAGGACCAGATGGCTTCACATCAGAATTCTACCAAATCTTTAGAAAGGAAGTAGTACCCTTTCCAAAACATCGAAAATAAGGAATACTTCCTAACACATTCTATGAAGCAAATATCACCTTGATCCCCAAACCAGGAAAAGACCCAACAGAAAAGAAAATTATAGAACAGTATCTTTAATGAACATAGATACAAAAATATTCAATAAGATCCTAGCAAACAGAATCCAGCAACACTATCAAACAAGTTATACACCCTGACCAAGTGGGTTTTATCCCAGGGTCTCAAGGTTGGTTCTATATACATAAATCTATAAAAGTAATACATTACATAAACAAAGTAAAAAAAAAAAAAAAAGACAATATGATTCTCTCAATAGATGAAGAAAAAGCTTTTGACAATATCCAGCATCCTTTCTTAATCAGAACACTTAAGAAAACAGGTATAGAAGGGACTTTTCTTAAACTCATAGAGGCCGTCTACGGCAAACAGCCAATATCATATCAAATGGAATAAAATTGAAAACATTTCCACTCAGATCAGGAACCAGGCAAGGTTGCCCATTGTCTCCACTGATTTTTAACATTGTAATGGAAGTCTTAGCCATTGCAATCAGGCAAGAGAAGGTGATCAAGGGTATACAAATAGGGTCAGAGGAGATCAAACTTTCACTCTTCACTGATGATGTGATTTTATACCTGGAAAACCCCAGGGACTCAACCACAAAACTCTTAGCTGTGATCAAGGAATACAATAGCATCTCAGGACACAAAATCAGATCAAGGAATACAGTAGCATCTCAGGATACAAAATATTCACAAATCAGTAGCTTTTACATATACCAACAATAGTCAAGCCTAAAAAAGTCAAGGACTCTATTCCCTTTATAGTTGTGCCAAAGAAGATGAAATATTTGGGAATTTATTTAACAAAGGACATGAAAGATCTCTATAAAGAGAATTATGAAACTGTGAGAAAAGAAATAGCTGACGATGTTAACAAATGGAAAAACATATCATGCTCATGGCTGGGAAGAATCAACATTATTAAGAGGGTAATGGGTGGGGCCACATGTACAGTGCCTCTTAGACTGGGTACAGGCGAAACTTACTATAAATGCAGAATACAAATGCCTACATACAGTAACAAAGAAAATGCCATGAAGGCTACGTTGAACAGTTTGACAAGAATATTTCAGATTGTATATGAAACCCGCACATTGTACCCCTTGATTGCATTAATGTGCATGGCTATGATTTAACAATAAAAATAAATAAAAATAAAAAAAATAAGATGTCCATATTACCCAAAGCAATTTACAAATTTAATGCAATCCCTATCAAACCACCACCATCATACTTTAAAGATCTGGAAAAAATAGTACTTTGTTTTATATGCAACCAGGAAAAAACCTCACACAGCCTAAACATTACTCAGAAATAAAAACAAATCAGGAGGAATCATGCTACCAGACTTCAAACTATACTATCAATCTATAGTGATCAAAACAGCATGGTACTGGCACAAAAATAGAGAGGTTGATATATGGAACGGAATTGAGAACCAAGAGATGAACCAGATACTTATTGTCATTTGATCTTTGATAAGCCCATCAAAAATACAAATTGGAGGAATGACTCTCTATTTAACAAATGGTGCAGGGAAAATTGGCTGGCAACTTGTAGAAGACTGAAACTGGACCCACACCTTTCACCATTAAAAAAATTGACTCTCACTGGATAAAAGATTTAAATTAAGACATGAAACTATAAAGATCCTTGGAGAGAGTGCAGGAGAAACACTTGAAAAAATTGGCCTGGAGAATACTTTATGAGGAGGAACCATCCCCCTCCCCTGGGCAATTGAAGCAACACCAAAAATAAATTTCTGGTGTTTGTAAATAAAAAGCTTTTACACAGCCAAGAACACAGTAAGTAAAGCAAACAGACAGTCATCAGAATGGGAGAGGATATTTGCAGGTTATGCTTCTGAAAAAAAGTTTGATAACCAGAATCCACACAGAACTCAAACTTATTAATAAGAAAAGAACAAATAATCCCATTTCATTGTGGGCAAGAGACTTGAATAGAAGCTTCTCTGAAGATGATAGGTACATGGCCTAAAGACAAATGAAAAAATGCTCACCATCTTTAATCATCAGAGAAATGCAAATAAAAACCACTTCAAGATATCATCTAACTCCCATAAACCTGGCTTACATAACAAAATCCCAAAACTACAGATGTTGGCATGGATGTGTAGAAAAGGGAACACTTCTGCACTGTTGGTGGGAGTGCAAGCTAATACATCCCTTTTGGAAAGACATATGGAAAATACTCAGGGATCTAAAAGTAGACCTGCTGTTTTAATACTGCAATTCCTCTACTAGATTTATATCTAAAAGACCAAAAATCACTTTATAACAAAGATATTTGCACTAGATAGTTGCACTGCAGCTCAATTCATAATAGCTAAGTCATGGAAGAAGCCCAAGTGCCCACTAACCCATGAATGGATTAATAAATTGTGGTATATGTGTACCATGAAATATTATGCAGCCTTAAAAAAAAATGGAGGCTTAACCTCTTTTACGTTTACATTGATGCGGCGGGAACATATCCTGTTTAGTAAAGTATCTCAAGAATGGAAGAAAAAATATCCCATGTATTCAGTACTATTATGAAACCAATTTACAATCACTCACACTTTCATATGAAAAATAGATCACAGCTATGGCCCAGGATGAAAGAGGGAGGAGAGGGGGAGGGGAGGGAAGAAGGGAGGTCAGATCGAGGGAGGGTGAATGGTAGGATCACACCTATGGTGCTTATTGCAAAGGTACATGTCGGATCTATTAAGTATAGAGTATAAAAGTCTTAACACAATAATTAAGTAAATGAGATGAGGTATATCTTAACCAGTGCGATAAGTGTTCCTTATTCTATATGAAATCAGCACATTGTACCCCATAAAGGCCTTAATGTATACATGATCTATGTGTTTATGATTTAAGAAAAAATAAATAAAATGTGAGGATACAAACAACCAGGTCAAAATATTTGATTTTGTTAGGTAGAATCCCTAGAATTTTTTTCATCCTGCAAAACAGAAACTCTATACTTACTAAACAACACTTTCCCAACCTCTCCTTCCCCTAGTATCTGCCATTTTCATTTATGTTTCTCCTCCCCTACCCTTGCTAACTGTAATTTAATTTGTTTCTCCCGCTAACCCCTGATAACTACCATTCTAATTTCTGTTTCTATGAATCTAACTACTGTAGATACCTCCTACAAGTGGAATTACACAGTATTTGTCTTTTTGCGACTAGTTTATTTCACTTAGCTTAATGTCCTCAAGGTTCATCCATGCTGAAGCATGTGTCAGAATTTCCCTGCTATTTTAAGGCTGAAGAAAAATCCCACTGTGTGTATATACATTTAGTTTATACATTCAACTTAAGCTAACTATAAGCTAAGACTGATTAAAACTAATATGTATCATTATCAAATAAGTAAATTCATTATGATCTTGATAAAGCTTTTAATCATTTTTGATAAAAACAAACAACAGTACCAAATACTGTTCCTCCCCTTGCCCCACAAATTTCCTATGTTGAAGAGTTAATTCCCAATATGACAGTATCAGGAGACAGGGCCTTTAAAGAGGTAATTAAGGTTAAATGAGGTTATAGGAGTGAGGCCCTAATCCAAAATGACTAGTGTCCTTATAAGATGAGAAAAAGATACTGGGGAGGTATGTGTACCGAGAAAAGGCTATGCAAGAATGTAGTGAAAAAGTGACCATCGGCAAGCCAAGGAGAGAAGTCTTAGGAGAAATCAAGCTTCCCAACACCTTACACTAAGGTTTCCAGCCTCCAGACATAAATTTTTGTGGGTTAAGCCACCACCTAGACTGTGGTATTTTGTGATGGCAGCCTTGGTAAACTAATATGAATACCAAATAGGATTTTTCAAAATCCAAAGTAATAGAAAGTTTATATACAGTATGTCTATTTTACAAGTTTTTACATGACATTCAGATGTGGAACTAAAGCCATTGCAAACAGACAAAATTGTGTATAAGTACATAAATTAGAACTGCTGAATCTGAAGAATATTATTATTCAGGGGCTACAATGGCAATTTATTTTAAAGAGAAATAATGGAAATGTGAAATTAACAGCATATCTAACATAAATACCTTATTGCACAGAAGACAAGAAACTACCAGAATGCATTAGTAAGATATTTGGTTTGAGAAGTTGGAATAGCAAAGAAAAACTTAAGAAATAGGGTTACAAAACTATAAATAGGATACCATAAACATTATAAAGTATAGCTCAAAACTAAGAGATTATAATTTTTTTAAAGGTTATAATTTAAATTCGTAAAATATAAAATTAGAAAATATACTACAAAGTAATTAAATGAAGTAAGTACAGGATCAGCCAATCAATTTAGGTGTTTCTGAAGTTTCACACTGAGTCAAAGCCCCATGAGAAAAATATAAAGAAAAACACATAAGCATAATAAGATACATAAACACAACCTAAAATTATCTTAATAGCTATACTATACACAGCAATGATGTATGATAGCATCTCTCTAATATCCAATAAGAGATTAAATAAATGGTAATTAGGTCTGAAGGATTCAATTTTCAAGTCTGAATTCCCCAATATGCAGATCCTTACATTAGTCAGCATGTCTACATATAATTCTCCACGGTATCATAAAAGCCTCTGGCAGTATTTTCTACAATGTGCACAGAGAAAGTGCAAATCAGCAGAAACACGTTAAACCTCTAACCTTTCGGCTGATGGGTTTTATTAGGTTTTTAAATATACTATCACATATATCTACATTGCTACATGCTATTAAAATAATGGAATAATATGCTACCTGTAATTTTACTTTACCTGTAGCAGTTAGTACCATATATGCAGGATGTCCTCTTGACCTGGTTTTCTTTACATCCTTGCAGAACTGAATCAGTTGACTTTGCATGCAAAGTTTCAGACTTGGAGCAATCAGAACTAGACTCAGGATGAGATCCTTGAGCCTTATCCCAGAATGACTTGTCTTGGGCACTTGAACAACTCTCAGAACAGCTTACTACCCCATCATCTTTACTTGGTGTGCCTGTAGAGATCATTTTATGTTCAGAAACCTTATCAAGTTCCTCTACTGGAATTTCACTTCTCTGTGTATTAGTCTTTATATTATTCATTTCTGTGTTACTTAATGTAATTGAAGAAGCTGATTGTGGCATTTCCTATAAAACGAGTATGAAAAAGACAGAAATAAATGAAACACTTTTAAATATATATATTTGAGCACAAAACCATGAAACTTAAAGATCTGTGTAATATGTAAATCTTTAAAACTTCAAGATTAACATATTAAAGTTACTACAAATATCACTATTTTCCCTGTCTCTAGTTTAATAACTGGTAAACCATTTTCAAATATTAGAAAATAAATTTATGACAATGACATTCAGTGAAAAATCACCAAAATAAATAAATAAATAAATGAAACATAAGAAGTCATTTACTTACTTTTGAATATAATTTTCCCAACAACTCTTAAATATCATATCACATAACATGGCATGGTCTTAACATGCACAATCCTTGTAATTTCCTATAAATTACTGTAATATTTTATTTCTACCCTCTAAATATGGCTGTGCTATTCTATAGCTAAATGTTAAAACTATTCCACCATAAATGTCTTAACACATTTTACAATAACTAAGTAAATGAGGTGAGGGATAAATTAACCAGTATGAAATAAGCATTACAAATTGTATATGAAATCAGCACCTTGTACCCCCTAAATACATGATCTACCTCTTTACAATAAAAAAAAACAACTATTCCACTCTGACAGAAAAATTTATAGGAAGAACCTACAGAACATTTACAATTTAAAAGTAAGCTTAGTCTTATCCAGTTAGAAATGACCACTTACTATATATTCTTCTACTGTGGAGTAGAAATACTAGCTAAGATAAACCCCAGGCCTCCTGGTAACCATTTCTAGGATGTGATGACAACGTACCAGATAAACATGAACGTTCACTCCCAGTTATAACCAAGGATTCATGTATGGTGGCTGCCATCTAATAAAAGTTGCTCTTAATAAAAATATATCCAATAGCTTAAATTTCTTAAGTCATTAGCATGACTTTTTTAGACTAATTACATGTTTTGATATATTTTCTTTTTTTAAGTTGCATGATATATAACTTTAAAATGTTATCCAAACTGACTAAAGACTTTGCAAACAGAACCTAGGTCTTATCATGGTTCTTGCATCGTAACCGATAACTTATGTGAAAAGCAATCATTTGGCTATCTCTTATAGCTGACCCTCTGCTAGTGGTGACACAGGGACCCCTCCATTTTCTAGGCCTGAGCAGCCTCAGGTTCAGACCCCCATTCTCTAGGCACAAATGGGCTCTTTGCAGGTCATATTCTCTGAACCCAAATAAGCTCACAAAACCCAACCTGACTAGTCCCTCATCTGGGCTACCTCTTCAGGAGCAGGGAACACACCCTACTGTCGCTCCTGACACAGAGAAGAGCTCACTTACAGCAAGGACTGACTATGGCAATTTTAGAGTTAACTTCTGCCCACAGGCTTTTGGCACCAAACAGTTATGACATATTCCAGACGTACATTCCATCTCCCCAAAACCCCACAGGAAAGGAAAAGCAGTATTTAAATCCCTGTGCTGAAGGCCCAAAAGGATCCCCACCTGGGTCCCCCTCTGCTGCTGGCGGTTCCATCCCCCTCTTGCTTATCTATCAATAAAATCTGTCCTTTCACTTACTTGGTGGCCTGTGGATTCATTCCTCGAATCTCTGATACCAAGGACTCAGCAAAGAGAGATTATGGCTAGTGGCATTCATGCTGCATCTTTTTAAAATACATACTCTTTGCTCCTAAGCTCCTCCCCTACACCCCAATCTTCTCCCCCTCCACAATAGGACCAACTGGCACATGGCAATGACTGGAACTCTAGAGTGGGAATGGGCAATCCTGACTCACTTCCCTACTTGACAGTCTCCTACTGGGTCACCCCTCCCCTATTTTCTTTTTCCTTATTCAGATAACAATAGGGTAGGACAGCAAATCCACTGGCTAAGCAGATGTCCAATAAAATGCCAGTGTCTTGCTCCCGTTGGCATTTCCAGACTTTATAAGTAATTCTCTAAGAGTGTACTCCTCTCTTGATTTTAGAAAAAGAGGAAATAACTCCCCCCTATAAGTATGGCCAGTCTTTATAATGAAATGGCAGTAGTTATTAACTCAAAGTCTTTCAGTAGGGAGTAAAATCAATCTCTCTTGCTACCTGCTCTTTCTCTACCTAGCAGCTCCTCCCCTACCCATCCTGAAGTTCCTTTTTCACAAACAACTGAAATAACAAACAGAAAGGAAATGTCAATTCTTCTCTTCACTTTCACCAGCTCCTTTGTCTTCTAGAATTTGTTCCTATAGCCTTAAGGGCTCCAAGTTGTCCCTGAACTGAACATGGGGCTGTGTACATATGGCTTCAGCATCAGAAACACATGTAAAAAGTCAGACTCCAACCTCACTAGAAGAAAAACAGAAACAAAATTCACATCCACAATACCTAGTGAATTTGACTGCAATTATCTTTTATCTTTGTTCCCCTTAAATTCAGCAAATTCAGCATTTGACCTCAGCTGTAGGCATTCTTTTATTCTTTCATGCCATCTCTCTTTTCTCTCTCTCCCCACTCTCTTCCCCTCTCGTTCCCTTTCTCCTTTTAAAACAGTAGTTGTCAACCTTCCTTCTGCAACCATGTATTTTCATTGTTACATTGGGGTTGCGACCCACAGGTTGAGAATTGCTGATCTAAAACATAAAATAAACTTATACTTTTATATCCTAATCTTGGTCTAGAAAAATTATTTTTTCATCCCTCAAGGAGCACCTATTGAGCTTTCCACCCTAACACTCCTACAAACACTGCATTCCTCTAAGCCTTAAAGCCTTCTGTACAAAGTCTGGGAGTGGGATGGCAAACACTTTAGATCTTTCAATAAGCCCTGCAGGGAATGGGCTGGTCCTTAGTGCTGGCAGCTCCTTTCAAATATGGAATACTCATATTCAGTACTTTTGTCCCCAGCTTTGGGCCTCAGTAGCAGCTTGGGGACAACAGAGAAACAATTCCACTCAATATCCATCACACTCAGTATAATACTGAGAGAGGCCCCGCACAGTGGCTCACACCTGTTGTCTCAGTGCTTTAGGTGGGTGGCTGAAGCAGCAGGAGTATCACATGAGGCAAGGAGTTCAAGACCAGCTAAGGCAGCAAGCAAGATCTTATCTCTACAAAAAATTAAAAAAAATAAAAATTAGCCAGGCATAGTGGCATATGCCTGTAGTCCCAGCCACACAGGAGGCTGAGGTGGAACGTCAGTTTGAGTTCAGGAGTTATAGTGAGTTCAAGGTTATAGTGAGCTCTGATCACTCCAGCCTGGGTGCTATGCCTTCTAACCATAATCCTGCACTTTGCGAGGTTGAGGCAGGAGGATCACTTGAAGCCAAGAGTTTGAAACCAGCCTGAGCAACATAGAGAGACTCCATCTCTGCAAAACACAGAAAAATTGGCTGGGTATAGTGGTGCACACTTGTAGTCTGAGCTACTTGGGGTGGGAGCAGGGATGGGGGTGGGCTGAGGCAGGAGGATTGCTTGGGCCTAAGAATTTGAGACTGTAGTAAGCTATGATGATGCCACTGTACCACTCAAGCCTGGGCAACAGAGACTGTTTCCAATTTTTAAAAAATGACACAATTAGGGAGAAGTGGTTAAATGTTCTTAGTATATATCATTATGCAACATTTAAATAATAATGATGTATCTAAGGATGTTTTTAATTAAATAAGAATATACTACGATGCTATTTAACTTTTTTTTCTTTTTTTTTTGCAGTTTTTGGCCGAGGCTGGGTTTGAATCTGCCACCTCCAGCATATGGGGCCAGCGCCCTACTCTTTTGAGCCATGCTCGCCGCCCTGATGCTATTTAACTTTTTAAAGACTATGTGTACATTGACTTTGTGTAAATCCAAGCAAAAATGTTTAAGATAGAAACCAAAATATTAGTTATGAGGCAAAATGAGGTTTTTACTCTTTGCATGCTTCTGAATATTCTATTTTTGACAATAAACATGTATCATTTTGCATTTTAAAAATCCTCACAAGGAGTACATTTAATGTGTTAATTTATTCTAAAAGAGAAAAGAATGTTAAAGTCACTGCTGTCAATACTATGGATCAGAGGTTCTCAAATATATTTTAAGAGGCACAAAAGCTAGAATTCTTAATGCTTTTTATGGAACTCCATGAAATATTGATAAACAGTAGACCCTTAGCTTTCAAGAATTTAACATTCATGGTTTCAATTATTTATAAATGACCCCCAAAACCCATTACTAGTTGGGCAATAATTTGTGCTTGCGGAAACATAAATTTGCTCTGTGCCAGTACACTTTGCTCATGAGCAACAGCAAGTCACAGAATGGGTGAGATAGGGAACATGAAAAACAGAAGGTGCTCTGTACCTGGAAGAAGCAGGAGAGAACAGAGAGGTCTGTAACTCCTAAGTATTCCACATAGCTTATTTCTTAGATTAGATAAAAATGTGAAGCATTATGGTGGCCAGATCCCCTGAAGTGCAGAAATACATGTTAGAGACCTCAGGGATCTAAAAGCAGCAAGGAAGGTGGAAGGTGGAAGGTGACCTTGGTTTTTGAAGAAGGTAGGAATTAAAGGTATAAAATATCCAATTAACTTGTCCAACTAGTTCTTTCTTCTCCCCTCAAATATCTGAAGTTTTACTATCTACAAGGAGAAAGAAAGAACTTCCATCTAATACAAGTTCAATGAAGTAATTTGTTGTTGTTTCCAAACTATCCCCTGCCAAGAATGTCTGTGCTGATAAATTACCTTCTAAGTCCTGCATCAATCCCATTAGCTCCGATATACTAAAAACTAAAAAAGACCTAACCTCCAGCTCCAATTGCACTCCTGAGTTTCAAACTCATATTTTCAATGACTAGCTAAAACACTTCTCCCTCAATATTCTGTGCACCTAAACTTAAAACATTGAAACTGAAATTCTGCCCCTGTATTCTCTGTCATAGGTTCTGCCAACATAATCCAGCCATTCATCCTAGACAGGTATTTGGAAGTCTTTCACTCCTTCTTCCCCTCTCTCCCCAGAGCTAAGCAACAAAGATTACAATGTTGCTTCCTAAATATTTTTATAATACAATGCCTTCTTATCATCCTTACCAGTCACTGCCACATGTCAGATGTTCTTTATTTCTTGACTGAATTAATGCCATAATCTCATCCCTCATCTCTTCGTCTTTCATCTTATTCCCTTTCAATCTCTCCTCCAGGGAACTTCCAGGATCATCCCTGTGGCTGAAATCATTTCAAGCTCCTCTCTTTACAAACTGGTTCCACTGCCATCCTCACCCTTATCTCACACTGCCACATGCCTGGGACTTCGGAACTTGCTCTGACCAAAAGAATTCAGCAATAGTGACACTCACCAGCTACAGTCCTCAGCCTTAGAAGAGTTGGCAGCTCCAACTTTCACACTATTGGGATCCAGCTGTCAGGTAAATATGATCAGTCTAGACTGCTTGATGGTAAGTTTAGGGGAGGTTTAGCCGGTCCTCAGCCATTCCATCAACCTTTCCTGGGGCACCATTCATATGAATAAAGCCATCCTGGATGCTTTAGCCTCAGCTAAGCTCCCAACCCAATGCAGACCCACTGATACCAAAGAGATGTCATAAAAGAATTGCCCAAATGAGCCTGGCCAACCCAGGAAATATAAAAAATAATTAATCATTGTTGTGTTAAGGCACTAAGTGCTGAGGTAGCTTGTTTTACAGCAACAGACAGCTAATACATTTTACAAAACTGTATTTCTTAAGTTGTTTCAGTTATGCTTCCTTCTGTCATGTTCCATAGAGTTCTCATTAGATGATACAAAGGAAATAAGATAGTCCTTTGTCATAAGATGCTATAACAGAATATCACAAACAGGGAAATTTATAAAGAACAAAAATTTATTCTTTCACAGTTCTGGGGTCTGGGAAGTCCAAGATCAAGACAGTAACATCTGGTGTGAGTCTTCTCACTATATACTTACGAGGGGAAGGTGGCAGAGCAAGAGATAATGAATGGTGTATACTCACATGGCAGAAAAGCAAGAGAATGTAAACCCACTCCTGCAAGCCCCTCCCATTTTTAGAGACAGAGTCTTACTTTGATGCCCAGGCTGGCCCGCAACTCCTGGGCTCAAGTAATCCTCCCTCCCAGCGCAGCTCTCACCCCCAGGAGCTGAGTGATACTCTACTAAGTGTACACTCTACTAAGACCAATCAACTGAGTGCAGCATCACACCTAGCTCCTGGGAGCCCTTTTTATGGTATTAACACATTCATAAGGGTGGTACCCTCATGACATAAACAATTGCCCATTAGGCCTCATCCTCTCAGTACTATTGCCTTGGAGAATAAGATTCAACATGAATTTTTAGGGATGACAAAAGCATTCATACCATAGCAACCATACTTTTCTTTAAAGTTAATCAATTTAAGCATCTTCATTTTCACTCCTAAATTTAACAGTTATATAACTGGTAAGGAGTTACTAAAAGACATGCAACAAATGAGGAAAAGAGCAAATGTCTTCATTAAGACAAGTTACTAGGGTCACAAAACTCTTATACACAGTTTAATATGTATGATAGAGAAATCCATTGTACTCAAAATGAAAAGACCTATATTGAGACTCAGGGTCCTAGAATTGTGACTTTGGGCCTAAGTTTCCTTTGAATTATGGTTGCTCTTAACTTTGAGGGTACATTAAAATTCAGAGAATTTATTTAACAGACCACTGATACACAGGTCCCATAGACTAAATGAATTATTAGGTTGTTTCAAAAGGTTTGTCCGTTTTAATGTCATGTGTTTTTGTAGCTCCATATCTCAATAAATATTTATTCTACTGTGTCGTGGTATATACTGAATGATGGAGAATTTTGTACTCTATACATTGATGCTGTTCATTTTTTTCTACTTTTAATTTTTTTTATTCTTTTCAGCCTATTACTGTATGATATCATTAAGCAATTTTCGGCCAATTTTTCTCTACGAATTCAAATTGAACCAAAGCGCTGCCAAAACAGCCCGAAAAATTAACCAGACATTTGGCAATGATAGTGTTAATGAACGCACTATTCAACGTTGGTTTGCGAAATTTCTTTCCGGAAATTTTAGCCTTGAAGATGAGCCCCAAAGTGGTCGATCTAGAGTAATCCAGGACGAGGATTTGAGGACCCCGGTGGAGACTGACCCATCACAAACAGTGCATGGGATGGCGGAAGAATGGGGTGTCAGCTCCCATGTGGTTTTTGATGGTTTAAAACGTATTAGAAAGGTCAAAAAGCTCGAAAAGTGGGTACCCCACGATTTAAACGATCAGCAGAAATTGTCACATTTCGAGGTTTGTTCTTCATTGCTTTTGCGCAACCAAAATGATACTTTTTTGGATTGGATCGTCACATGTGATGAAAAGTGGATTCTCTACTACAGGGGGGGCGAACACGCGGCTCTCAAGCCGCATGCGGCTCCCGGCCAAAATGAATGCGGCTCTTTGCCTCTTATCATTATTTTGTATACTGTGGCTCTTTGCCAAGTGTGGATTTGGTTATGCTGCTTCTGAGGAGGGACCTCTGAGGAAAGATCTCTGAGTGCGTAG
>CAUYPK010049352.1:0-56086 GCA_963574355.1 Loris lydekkerianus | reverse complement strand
GTTGCCTTTCATATCTGTCTTCCTTCATCCCTGACTCCCTCTGTCCCTCCTTCCGTGCGTCCATCCTTACTTCCTTCCTTCCTTCCTTCCTTCCTTCCTTCCTTCTTTCCTTCCTTCCTTCCTTCCATCCTTCCCTCCCTCTTTCCTTCCTTCAGAGTGTTGCCCCAGATAGAGTGCCATGCCATCATAGCTCATAGCTACCTCCATCTCTTGGGCTCAAGGGCTCCTTTTGCCTTAGCCTCCTGAGTAGCTAGGACTACAGGTGCCAGCCACAACACCTGGTTAATTTTTCTACTGTTAATAGAGATAGGGTCTTATTCTTGCTCAGGCTGGTCTCAAACTCTTGAGCTCAAGCAATCCACCAGCCTCAGTCTCCCAGAGTGCGAGGATCAGGCAAGAGCCACTGCGCTCAGCCCATATCTGTTTTCTTGCTCCAGGGCCTCACTTCACCTCCCAGCTCTTCCCCTCATCCTGTGAGATCTGGCTCCCTGCCACCTCTCACAATAAAGACTGCACTATGTCCTCTCCATTACTTATAGCTCCATCTTGTTTGCAGTTCCCAGGACACGCAGTTCTACTTGTTAGTGCCATACCTTGACACGCCTGCCCTCTCGGCCTAGAAGGTGTTCCTCTTCTCACCACCAAGTTTCTGGGAAGGCCACTCATCCCTATAGCCTTAACCTTGGCACCTGCTACTCTTGACTCCATTCATTTCTTCCTTCCTTCACTGGTGAATGCATTTATCATTCATGCATAAGCCATGTGATAAGCAGTCACTACCTGCCAGGAAGAGCTTAGACAGAGGATGGCAAAGCCAGGGGTGGGGCAGGCTGGGATGTGGGGACTGTTTGACCTGGGCTTTACACAGATAGATCATTAGGGCTTAAGGCATTTTCTCCAAATGGGGTTCATTTATCATACAATTTTAAATTTGTGTCCTATGACTGGAACAGACTGTCCAAGGGCCATTGTAATTCAATTTTTAAAAGGTACTGGATTTATTGCTGTTAAATGGATAACATTATGTTCTGTTTTTAACATATTAATTTGTTACATGCAAACATTTAAAATGCAGAATAATTAAATATTTTTCCTCATATTATTCCATTTTTTAATTATATTAGGAGTTTAAAATAAGTGATTATGGACCTGTCTGGATTTCTAAGGGCCTGTGGGACAGGGATGTCACAAGTGGGTGGCTAGGAGTGTTTTGAGCTTTTGTCTCCCTAATTTCTTACAGTCTCCCTACCAATGCCATGCAAAATAAATAAGCGTGGAAATAAGCAACACAGAGATTGCCATGAAAATGGAACTTTAGTCCTACTCTTATTCCACGCAGGTTGCTGTCCCTAAATAGCTCCTGGGCAGAAAGAAATCCTGGAGGTGCATGGCCGAGAGCTGCATGCACTCAGTTCTGGGAGAGACGAGGCATCCCTGCTCCTGGAGCTCCCATCACTGTGTAAATAAAAAAGTCCATAAACAAGACGGCCTGAGCTTTAGCAGTGATGGGCATTACACAAGATGATAAGACTTAGAGGGACAGATAGGAGAGAAAAGGAGCACCAGGCTGCCGGGTCTTTTTGCCACTGAGGGAGCAGCCCCAGTGGGATTTCCTGAGGTGTCAGTCTCTGGCTGTGCTCTCCCTGCTGGCTAGCTTCAGAACTAAGCCAGTCACGTTCATTCACTTATTCGTGTATCGGTCTATCTCTCCTGCTTGACTGTGAGTTCTCCCTCCGCAGACACCCTCTGAGTTCTCTGTGCATCCCTTGTGGGCAAATGGCCTCTTCCTTGGAACAGAATGGCTTCTTCATTGGAATCTGCTGAATGAGTAGATCTAGTCGCACCCTCCAAATGCTGCCTAAGTTTCTACCACCAACCACCCGCTCTAAGTGATTTAGGGAGACCAAGGCAGCATCAGGAAACCTAGAAGTTGAACTCAGCGAGCGGCAAGCCCACTTCAAAGAGGGATGATGGAATAGAGATGATTAATACATGTGCGTTAAATTTACCTCAGAAATTAAGGGCAAACATCTTCCAGACAAGCACTGTTGGGGTTTCCCCAATCATCTAAACATCTGAAAAATAGCCTGGAAGATGTCGAACATGCACAAAATGTGGCTGGGTTTAGCTGGTTGTGGTGATGCCGCTAGATAAAAATAGCCATTGTATGGTCTGATCCCACAGGGAAGACAAGGCCCCCTCAGTTCTAATGGGGGAAAATCACTTTGCAAATACCACTTTTCAAAAAAAAAATAATTTTTTTACATATTTTTTATTTTTCAATCATGAAATGGATACTCACTTACTGGAAAACATTTGGAAAATACAGAAAGTTGGAAAGTACAGAAAATTGTAAAGAGCCGCATTGAATGCTTTGGCATCTTTCCTTTTATTCTCTCAATACAACCCTCACTGACCAAAGTTAGGAATAAGCAGGGGAGGGGAAAAATACAGTCATTTTGCTGTATTTATCCAGGGAGTTATAAAAGGTACCCTCAAGCTTTCAAGAAGGGGGCTTTTTGTATATCTTTTTACTTTTGTCTGATTAGAAAGGCAATATGTGCTAGTTTTGGAAAGAATAAGAAATCCTTACCCACGCATAACCCCACCCCCAAAAGATAAAGACTGCTAATATTCTGCCATACTTTTCTTTGGCTTGTTCTAGGAAAATAAATATATGTGAGATCTCACTGGATGGGCAATACTGCATCCTGCAAAATTATTTTCACTTAACTTCAAAACATTCAAAATCCTTGCATGAAAACCTTTTATAAATGAATGTTAACGACCATACGACCAAATTGCCTGGATGAATAGTCATTTAGTAATTTTTAAATTGGCATTTCAAAATTGTTGCAACTGTTGTGACTATACATGTTATGATTAACACTTTAGATATCAATTTTTTGGTGAGTTTCAGATTATCTCTTTGGGAAAATGAAGAGAAACTGTATCTGTTTTTGTACTTGTAACCCTATCAGTATGTGTATCAATAGTATGTTCAAGTAGATGATCTTCAAAATCTCATCAGAGAGTTTTAAATCGGTACAACTGCTTGGAAAAGCTGTTTAGCAGAATCCAGTAAGTTAAACACAAGCTCACCTTATGAGTCATCATTTGCACTCAAAGATATATACCCAAGAGAGTATAGATTCATGTGTCCACAAGAAGACATGCACAAGAATTTCCATAGCTTTATTTATAGTAGGTTTACACTGGAAACAATCCAGATGTTCATCAATAGAAAAATAAATAAAAAAATTATAGCATAGTCATGTAATGGAATACCACATGATATGATATGGTCTAAATGTTTGTGACCCCTGCCCAATTCATATGTTGAAATCTAATTACCAAGGTGATAGTGTTAGGGGGTAGAGCCTTTGGAAGGATATTGGGTCTTGAAGGAAGAGCCTTTATCAGTGGGAACTAGAGTTCTTATAAGAGGCTCCAGGGAGAACCTTCATACCTCCTGCCATGTGAGGACATAGTGAGAGGGCATTCCCTACGGACCAGAAAGCAGGCCCTCACCAGACATCATATCTGATGGCACATTAATTTTGTCCTCCTCTGCTCCAGAACTGTGAGATGATAACTTATCATGTTGATGATAACTTGAATGGACTAAGACACTGCATCATTAAAAATAATGAAATATTGACACAAGCATAAAGTGAATAAGTCACTCAGAAACTATGTTAAGCCAAAAAGCCAAGACACAGATGAATACTATATAATTCCATTTTTATGAAGTTCAGGAACAGATGAAACTGATCATGGAAGAAAGCAGAACAGTGGTTCTCTGTGGATGAGTGTAGGGTAGTTTTTGACTAGAAGGGGCTTTGGGTTTCTAAAATGTTTCTAAAAACATTTTTCATCTTGTTCTGAGTAGTCATTATTTCGATGTATTTTAAAAAAATAAATCTGTATGTGTGAAGGTGTATGTTTAAGATTAATGAAGTTAATGAACTTTATTATGTATGTAATCGGCCTAAAAAAAAAAAAAAAAAAAACCACAGTGCCAGTGATATCATCTCCCCAAAACAGAACTTGAGTCACTTCTGCATATGGTGGGCACTGTTCACAAAATTTTTGTGGCAGAGCTTTCTGAGCTAGAAAGCAGCATATTGTAAAGATTATCCTGTTTCCTGAAGTGTCTTGACAAAAAAAATAAATGGGCCAAAGTTTGCCTTTGAGGCTCCATCCCATCTTTTGCTCTGTGCCTTCAAAAGGCTGACCTTCTGAGTTCAGCCAGAGTCATCAGAGTTGACCTGGTGAGTCTTTCACCTGGCAAATAAGGATGCTGAGATGAGAATCAGGGAAGTGACTTGCCCACCCTCAGAGTCAGGTTATACCTGGTTGTCTTCCCACTCAGTGAATGATCCAATGCTGAGCATGTAACTGGTGACAGGCCCCAGGCTAGGTGCAGCTCCTTGAGAGATCATCATGGACAGCACAAAAGCTTAAGGGCTTTACAGCTATTAGGATGTCTACTATCAAAAAAACAGAAAATAATGAGTGTTGACAGGGATGTGGAGACATTAGAACACTTATGCACTGTTGGTGCAAATATAACATGGTACAGTCACTTTGGAAAACAGTATGGTGGTTCGTCAAAAATTAAAAATAGAATTACCATATGATACAGCAATGTGCTTCTGCGTATATACACAAAAGGGGCAAAAACAGGGAAATAAGGAGATATTTTCAAACTCATGTTCTTTGCAGTATTATTCAAAATATCCGAGAAATGAGAGCAACCTAAATGTCTATCAACAGACAAACAGATAAAGAAAATGTTGTATAAACATACAATGGAATATTAGTCAACCTTACAAAGTAGAGAAATTCCTAGACATGCTATCTGATGAACCTTGAAAATATTATGCTAAGGAAGATAATCTAGTCACACAAATATACAGACAAAATATATAGTGTATGATTCCATTTTGATGCAGTAGGGCAGTTCAATTCATAGAAACAGAAAGTAGAATGGTGGTTGTCTGAGACTCAGGGTAGGAAGGGAATGGGAAGTTGTTTAATAGATACAGTTGTTCCTTGGTATTCATGAGGGATTCTTTCCAGGACTTCCACAGATACCAAGATCTAAGGATACTCAAATCCCTTATGTAGACTGGTGTGCTTTGTTTGCATATAATCTATGCACACCATTCTGTATACTTTAAATAATCTCTAGATTACTTATAATTTCTAAAAGAATGTAAACACTATGTTTAAAGTTGTTCTAATGTATTGTTTTTGTTGGCATTATTTTTTATTTTTTCAAATGTTTTTGATCCATGGTTGGTTGAATCTAGAGAGGCAAAACCCATGGGTAGTGACAGCTGACCGTAGAGTTTTCATTTTGCAAGATGTAAGAGATCTGGAGTCTGATTGCATAACAATTGGAATTTACTCATTGCTGAACTGTACACTAGTATGTGATGGCAAATTTTATATTACGTGTGTTTTACCACAATCATAGAGGCAGAGAGGACTGTTGAGGGACTTTCTAATTCAGCCTCAGAGAAGAGGAGGCCCTGCTAAGAGTTGTTTCTTCTGCCTTTGAAGCACTCACTTTCCTAAAAACCTCCTATCCTGCCTCCACCTGAAGGGAGAACTCCAAGACTATAGAGTGGAGTGAATATGAGTGTTAAGGACTCCATGACATTGATCAGAAATACACAGATTTCTATGCAGAAAGAAGATCCATTTTGGCTTTCAAGTATCCAAGGCAGATGGAAGCTCCTAACAGTGCTGGGTTGAGTGAAGCATCTCAATGTGTGTGTGTGCGTAGGCTAGATTTGGTCACGGAGGTCAAAATAAAGTGGAAAATTTCCAACCAAAACTTGGAGTATGATCGTATAAAACTACACATCCTAGTATGTCACAGATATGCTGAGTACTGATGAAATACCCAGAAGAGCTTCTGGGAAGTGTTATGAAATGTCTCAGAAGGGTCCTCCTGGGGAATGAAAGGGGGAGGCAATGATCCATCAGCCCCTCTCCCCCCATGGTCAGAGTGAGCCCTGCTCACACTGATACTCCTACATTTCCTGGATGTGTGCATGTGAGGCCATGTGGGTGACTATGGCACCCTGTGCTGTGGTGTCAGAAGAGTTTTGGGATAGAAAGTGATGAAACTGAAAAGCCCTGAGAGTGTTGCAGACTGCACCAGAGCTGAACTAGGAGACACCTACCTGCTCAGAGCTGGTCTCCACAGTAGCAACCAGATGCTAGTGGGCCCTGGTAGGTTTAAAGTAGTACACAACTTGGTGACTGTTAATAAATTGTGGCATATGTATACCATGGAACACACTATTCAGCCATAAAAAGATGGATACTTTACATCTTTGTATCAACCTAGATAGAGTTGGAGACATTCTCTTTAGTAAAGTTATCACAAGAATGAAAAAACAAGCATCTAGTGTACTCAATGCTGATATGAAGCCAGTAGATGAACCGATGAACGCCCACACAAAGGAAAAACTCACTTTAATTCAAGTTTGGGGGGTGAAGGAAGTGGAAGGGGGACTGGTGTGCTCTCACCTAATGGGCACAGTGTAAGGATATGTGGCACACCTCCTGGGTGAGGGGCACAACTACACCAGGGACCTTACCTAACAAACGCAAACATTGTCACCTAATTGTAAGTACTCGTATATTAATCTGAAACCAAGGAAAGATTATACAGAATGAAAATCTATGTTTAAGGTGATAAAAAAGATCAGTAAAAACAAAGTGGTGCCCAATTAGTGTCTGGCACCGTCAACTCTGTACCCCCCGCATCTCTTCGTATCTCGTGGAGGATGAGGAAACATCCTGTTCCCGCACACCACTGGCTTAGTGAATGGGCAGCTCCTGGCAATGCCTCATCCATTCTCTTCAGTTTCTTCAAAACAATTGGACGATGTAATTTCAGAGCTTGAGTTTTTCTTTGGACACATTGCCTTGCTATTCATTTTGCTGGTGAGGAACTGAGGCCCTCTAGGCTGAAGGGGATATACATTGGAGGCAAGAGACCAGGAAGCAAGAGTGACTGGCTTAGTTTTTTCAACTGAATCAGCCTTTCTTTGGGTGGGTGATGGTTTTCTTGCCCTCCATCCTCAGTCTATATTCATCTATTTCCTTACTAACAACGCCTACCTCTACTTCTGATATGACAGGTATCAGCTGGAGTAATAGAAGGGCTACTGGTAAGAACGAAATTCCAGATTTAAATTTAATAATACAATCTAATGGATGTAAATGTCTGCGCTCACATGCACACATCATCTGTTCTCAGAAGTAGTCACTTGGTACGAACCTTCTCATGTATCCTGACAGCAACCTGTGGTGAGGTGGGTGTCTGTCTCTCTTTCTCTTTTCCTCTCCCCACCCCCTTAGTGTGGTAAAACACATGCCATATAAAAGTTAGCATTTTTACTATCTTCAAGTGTACAATTCAGAAGATTTAAGTCCATTCATAATGTTGCACAACCATCACCAATATTCATTTCCAGAACTTTTTAAATCATCCCCAACTGAACCTCTGCACTCATTAAACAATAATCCCCTCATTTCTCCTTCTCCCAAACACCCAGGAACCTTTATTCTCCTTTCTGTCTGATGAATTTATTTATTCTAAGTGCCTCCTATAAGCAGAATTATGCATTATTTGTCTTTTTGTTTCTGGTTTATTTCATTTAGCAGAATGTTTTCTATGTTTAATAGCATGCATCATAATCTCATTCCTTTTGAAGGCTGAATAATATTTCATAGTTTTTTTTTTATTTTGGTCTTCTGTTTTTGGACATTTGAGTTGTTTTCACCTTTTGGTTCTTGTGAATGGTACTGCTATGAATATTGGTGTACAAACACAGATGTTTCTCAACTTACGATGAGGTTATGTCCCATCATCAGTTGAAAATGTAAGTTGAAGATACACTGAACATCATACTCAGCCTAGCCCACCTTCAAGGTGCTCAGAACACTTACATTAGCCTTCAGTGGGGCAAAAAAATCTCCTAACACAAAGCCCGGGGTTGAATGAAGTGTTGACTATCTCATGTGGTTTCTTGAATACTGCACTGAAAGTTAGAAGCAGAGTGGTTGCCTGGCTACTCAGAGCCTGGCGTCTACTGACTGCATTCTACTCTCACACCATGGGAAAGTCAGAAAATCCTGAATCGTGTCTGTCTGTTTGAGTCTCTCCTTTCAATTCCTTTGAGTGCATACCTAGGAGTGGAATTGGTGGACTCCATGGTTCAAGTCCATGTTTAACTTTTTGAGGAGTTGCCCTGCTGTTTTCTGCAGCAGCTGCACCACTTTACCTTCCCACCAGCAGTACACGAGGGTTCCGGTTTCTCTACACCCTTCCCAAAGCATATTATTTTCCCTTTTTGAAAACAGTAGCTGTCCTAGTAAGTGTGGAGTGGTATTCCATGGTAGTTTTGATTTCCCTAGCATATGTCTCTCTTTTGCAGAGGAGGAGACCAAATCACAGGAAAGCTACATAATTTACTCAAGATCACACAGCTGCTAAGTTGTAGACACAGGATTCAAATTCAATTCCCTCTGACTCCAGCATCTATGCTTCTAATTGCCTCACTGGTTTCTCTCTCTTCAGATCAGAAATGCTTGGGGTGGCCAGTGGCATGGGTCAGAAATTATTTCCTACAAGAAGCCACCGTTAAGTGGAATGTTCCTCACTTACCCAGATTTACATCAAAGCATTTATTTAATGAGCACTAAAAGATGGTCCCTGCTTTCCAAGATCTCTCAAACCTGGGGTCAGTGCTTCCTGAATATGAAGTGAAGAACTAGTTTCTATTTCTTGGATTTCCAATCTGTTAAATATTAATGTTTTTATAAACCACAATAAAAATGAAATGCTAGAAAAATAAAATGAATACATAATATAAACCCAAACATTTTGTTATTGGATTCATTACAAAAAAAAAAAAATGCTGTCAATAGCTATGTTTGCCTACTTTCAATTTCTCAGCTTATAATGAATCAGTAACATTTCATAGGCAGCATCCACAAATTACATATGGAGAAAGAAGAAAAAAAGGAGAAAAGGAAGATGTTGAATTCTGAAGAAGAAACATGAGTTGGCATTGTTAATATGGAGTGCCTGGATCTCTGTGTTTTCCAACTCTTTTCTCGAGCATCTAGAACCTAGAGCACATGGCAAATTCCAAGAGCATTAAAAAATGGAGCCCAGAAATTGATGTAGTGGATTTATAATAGGCTATGGAGCCAGGCAGATCAAGGATTACATTCCAAAAGCTGTGTCCTAGCTGGGTAACCTTGAACAATTCAATTTGTCCCTGTGAACCTTATTATCATTCACCCTAGAAAATGAAGCTAGGAAGTCCTATCTCACAGAAATGCTGTTAAGACTGAATGTCCCCAAGACCGTAGATCACTTAGCAGAATGCCCAGTCCATCAGAGCCACTCAACCAATAAGTGGTAATCCCTTATCTTTATCTCTGGCAGGGCTTTGACAGCTTTCAAAAGCTGCCAGCTGAGCACCAGACCATAGCAGTCAAAGAATGAATCCTCTCTTCATTGCCCTTTGGTTGGAAAGAGCCTGACTCATCTTTAGTTCCAGCAGCAGTAGCAGGTCCTGGTCTGAATAGGGGCAATGCTGGGTCCCCACACAAGCCTGAAACTCTGCTTCTTCCCAGCATACTTGCAGTGCTACCACATCAGGGTCATTCAGACTCATCCCCCCCCCCAAAAAAAAAAATGCTGTGAATGGGTCATTTTATTTGAAAAAGCTGGACTTCGTGAAAGCCAAACGCGGGATCCTTATAAAGCAAATTCAGTTTTTCCATTACCTTGGCTTTAATTCAAAAAAATCAAGCACTCCGCCAAAGACTCTAGGACTGTCTTTGAAAACCTATGAAATTCTGATATCCTTGCTATTAAACGTCAGGGAGTGAGCCATGTTCCCCATACCCCTGTGTCCCTTTTGGCAGAACTTTTTTAGACATACCACATGGTAGATGTTTGGATCTGGATTTAAGTTCTAAATCCATAATGCTAGGCAAAATGGTCTAATGGTGTAATTTCAGTCTTTGAAAAGGATGAATAAGGTTAGGAATATGAGACTGTTATATAATCACCCCCTTCTTTCCACTTGCTTTCTTCAAGGGCAAAGGGGTTTGAGGCCCAAACGAATGTTTTGGGGCCCATGGCTCAGTGAATAGAGTATCAGGCTGGTTCTGTTTCCCATTCCCCCCCCCCCCACCTGCCCCAGGATAGGTAGATAATACATTCTTCTTATTTAGCAGGCATATAGCAAAGCCTGGTTTGACTGCCTGTGTATCTTATAGTTTTCAATGCTGAAATGTGAGCACAACTAGTGAGTTTTGTGTGCCTGAAAAAATTTGTTCATCATTTTTAAAGGGGGCTCTGAACTTACATCAATAACAAGAAGCCTGTGTTTTTCTAGAATCTTTCTCTAGAAAAGTTATAGCTCCAGCATAGGCTTGGAAAAAAGAGATGGTGAGTGATGGGGACCACATGGCCCTAGGAATGGCACTGACTTCACACTCACTACCTTTAGGAGGCAGTGTCCTTACTCAGAAGGGAGTAGGACTGGCCCTTCAAAATGCTTTCAGGAGAGGCCATATAGCAGCCGGCTCCAGCAGGGTGATGCACAAGCAAAGTTCATCAGTAGTTCCAGCTATGGACCAGTGCTCCACAGAGCTCAGCAAGGTGCCTATATCCTGGTGCCAACCTTCATCAGTAAATCACACCCTGTACATGCCAGTGATTTCACTCTCTGTTTTGCTATTTGGTATTGGTCTTTTTTTTATTATTATTAAATCATAGCTGTGTACATTAATGTGATCACAGGGCACCATACACAGGTTTTATAGACCATTTGATCCCCAACTGAACTTTTGGTTCCTCAGTGAAAACCTTGACAACCAGGGAAAACTGCCTTGGGCTGCCTTGGGCAACATCACACCTGAGTTGACCTTGGCCTTTGGATTATCCTTTCCAGCCCAAAGCTGTCCACACAAGCAGCTCTCCAACTTGATTTACTCATGCCAGGCATGACTTCTTCAGTTGAATATGTGTTGAGGTAGTGGTGTTGGAAGTAGAGATGAAATTCAACCTATTGATACATTCAGAAGGTCTGGGTGTGGTTGTGAAAGGATATGTATGGAAAGGAACAGTCCCATAGCATGAACCATAAGGGTGTCCTGAGTTCTCTATTCATATTATTAACCAATCTTTAGCTTTCTCAGAAGATGGTCTCTGAAAACATGCTCTCTTAAGTAGTTGGGATAAAGCTAACTTTCCATTTTTTATGGTAAGCGAGGAACAGAAGAGGCCATATAACCCCACAATTCCTTGATATTTATATCTTGAATTAATCATGATAAGGTACAACTGGCAGAACGCGAATGCTGGAAAGATGCAAAGTAGCCCATGTGAGAAGCAGGCCTTTCACAACCATTATTGGCCTCCAATAATTCATGTAATATTTTTTTATTATCTTGGGACCCAGAGCAACCAAAAAAAAAAAAAAAAAAAAAAACCAACTGAAACTAAAATCCGTTGGTACAAAAGTGGGTTTCATGCTTAGAGGGCTGCATGGTTCAGGGGAAAGACAATAGACTTGGGGCTAACCCATTTTATATGTAACAGAACAAACAAAAAAAAGCTCATTTTAAAAGAAGTGTACTTGTTCATATACTTTAGCAGAATTCACTTTTGGAGGAATATTGCTGTTTTGTTGTAAAAATATTTCAGTGAGGCTATTGATTATTGAAATACAGGTCATTATGAAAGTTTTAGGATACACGAAAATCAAGAAACATTAAATCCATGCAGATGGAAACAAATGAAATCGATAAGCCAAGCAAGTTGAAACTTGCACAGGTGAATCAGAAAGGCTGTTGTCTACTGTTTCTTGGAAGTAAAATAATGGAACCATGACACAGTCTGTCTCAAAACGTTTATAGTGGCCCACTTGTAAGGTCTTGGACCTTGAACAGAGGGAAGAGGTTAAGAAAAGGGGAAGATGAATTGCTCTGCTTAAGAATGAAGAGGTCCTCCTTAAGAAAAGAGATTCATTATTAACTATGTCTTGTATCCTCTAGAGTTAGAAAATCCAGAAACTTGGAGTTTGGGGCTGTAAGAGATAAGAAGAAGATTCAGGTGGAGGAGCATGGGTATGACAGGATTGACCCTGGCATCACGGTAGCAGGGGGATTGTGGGACAGATGGAGAAGGAACAGAGGAGTGCCTGGGGCTCAGACACAGCACCACACCAGCAGTTCCCCTGTGCTTCCATCTCCACTCCAACTTAGATTATGCTGAGAGGAGAAGGAAAAAAAGTGAGAAAAACATCTTGAGCTCTTTGAGTTTGTATCTTGAATTGGCCAAGTTTACGTAAAGAAGCAATTCAATTGCCACGATTTTAATTAGGTTGTATTTAAATAAAGTTGTAGCTTCACGCCTGTTGGGTCAAGTGTCTTAGTCAAAAGACTATGAAATTCATACCTACATTCCTGGCGTCTACTGAGTTTTCATCGACACCTTTTGATATCTGTAGTCCTTTCGTTCCCAGGCATTGACAATGTACTACGTGACTGTAGTTCTCCATGCCTCCTTGCATTTTCCCATTACAGCCCCTTCCAGATTGCTTTGCTTTGCTTCCTGTGCTCCAGGAGGGCAGAAACTCTGGAGGGCATTTTCACAGCTGTTTCCCCAGCACTTAGCAGCATGCTCAGTACATAGTAGGCACTAAATAATTGTTTGTTGAATGAATGCCTGGAAGAAGAAGAGGAAATTGGCCAGGAGAGGAAGACAAGTCCAAATGGCGGCAAAGGAAGGGGTAGGCAATGCATCCTGAGGATGGAGGCCATCGGCTGGGTCAGTACACTGTCGGGGATAAAGGAATTGACAGCATGACTGGGGATATGAGGACAAAAAAATTCAAGGTGGGCCAGAGATAGGGTGGGCAGAAAGGACTTGTCACGATTCCATGTTAGACACCCAGTAAGGATGGCAAATTGCTGATTCCCTCTGATTAACTACCAGTTTGGTGACTGGCTGTGGGTGGGGAGGGGTGGAGTGGATGGTCTGGGAGGCAAGGTGTGGGAGTTTTGCAAACTCTCACTGGAGAACAGATGCGATGCCACGGCTGGGCTCAGTGCTGTCTTCCTGAGCAGCTGCAATAATTTTCTTATCATTTTGAGCTCCCCGTTAGAATGCCCTGTCAACATGAGAAACCAGACATTTGGGGAAGACCAAAACCTTCCACCACATATCCTAAAACACCACCTGGATTATGTTATTCCCTCTTCCAACACCTTCCTCTTGCCTTCAAGATTTATTTTGAGGATATGGGGCTTGTTTAAGGCTTGTCACACAGTAGCTGTGAGGAGTATTTGATGACTTTCCAATAGCATAAACCTTCCTGAGTGGATCAGATGTGTCCTTCCTTGCAGACTCTGTTAGAGAAGAGGAATGAGAACAGAAGTGCTGGGAAGGGAATCCTCAGTGGAAGAAAGACTTCAAGAGGCCGTTGGTGGGCAGAAACCGGAGTGGGCTGTACGATCGTGGAAGGGAGGACAAGAGCTGGTGTGTCTCTTGGCAGCAGCCTCTCGTCTTCCCTGCATCCTTTTCCTCCTGCTCAGCCTCTCTGTGGCTGGAAGCTTCATGTTGCTGTCTATCCAGTGATGAGTTAGCAAATATGGAAAAAATGCTCAGAGGAGTGACCAGCTCAGAGTCAGCTCTGAACAAATGATTGCCACTCTTGGCACTTTGTCTATTCTTTCTGTTTCTTATTGCTTATGTTTTTCTACCTTTATTCAAGGTTTCAATCAACAGGCATCTCCTTCAAAGTAAATGTGTGCGAGTAGTATCCAGAAGGTTTGGTGAGGAGATTTATTCCTGTCTGAGCCTGGAGGGCACTGGGAAGAGAGTGGTCCAAGTAGGGTGCTTTGTGAGAATCAGATGGAAATGGGTCCCTTCTGCTGGACGGTTTGGACGAGAGAGGTGTCAGGTAGGTGACCATGAAATATTCGCTGAGGAGAAGGCTTGGTGGCATTTGGTCTGGGCTCTGAAGTGTGGGTACAATGGTCTGCCAAGAAGAGAAAGAGATGTCAAAGGTTTCGGTTTCTCTGTTGGAAAACCAGAGAGGCAGCAGAGAGAAATAATTCTGTGACTGTCATAAGGATATAGACAAAGTGTAAGTAAAAATATGGGAGAACTTTGCTGTATGATTTCTGAATAAGCTTTATTCACACCCTTGGGGCTCAGAGAAATCACCATGGAAGTCAGATGTGTGCCACACATGCACTAGTGGGTGGTCTTCCTGCAAGAGGACATAGTGCCCACCCACCAGCACAAGGAGAAGGCTGAGCACAACTCTTGAGTAATCTAATAGGTTGCCCATATTTGGCAGGATGCCCCCCCCCCCCACTATCTCTAGGAGGAATCCAGGGTGTTTGTCTCAGCAGTTGCTCCTACTGATCTCTCCACCTACCTCTATGCATCCAAGACCTCATGCAGAAGGGATACCAAACTCCTACTCATCCTTCATAACCCAGATCAAAGCTTACCTTTCAGTAGTTTTTTCTGAAACACCACAGACCATTACCACCAACCAAGAGCAGAATTAAATATTCTGACCCTCTTTGTTTTATTGCTTTGAGTATAGTCCTATGAAAGCAATAGAATAACTACCACTTATTTATGTTCTCCTTTAAACATGGCTATTAAGAGCATTCTCTCATTCAGCAAACATTTATTGAGTATCTACTATGTGTTAGGCATTACTCAGGACATAGACCACATATATTTCCCATCAATGTTGCTCATTAGAATCTCAATATTTCCAGAAGCTAGGACACATAGGTTTTTCCAGAAGTAGAGAATGCTTTCCACATAAATGAATGAAAGAAAGAAAAGAAAGAAAGAAAGAAAGAAAGAAAGAAAGAAAGAAAGAAAGAAAGAAAGAAAGAAAGAAATCATTTCCCCCTGTGCTCTTAAAACTTCACCAAACATGACTTGATATAACATGAAAATTTGAGTACTTTTCTGGGATTCTCTGGCTGCCTATAATTTCATATAAGCCAGAGAGTCTATGAAGTTGTCCGAAGGGCACCTCTCTGATGGTCACTCAGTCTTTTCTATTCTAAAACCGTATATTCCTGCGGCTCCCGAGGTTGAAATAAAGCATTTGCATTATGAGTCACCATCCTCTTAGTGGGCCACGAACAAGCTACTTGGCACAAGCCCCACCAGGGGGAAGGCTGGTCATGGAAACTGGCATAGCTGCCCATCTGCTTCCTGTTGGTAACCTTGAACCAAGGCTGTGGCAATTTGGAATTTTTCTAAAAGTACTCTACACCAGTTTCAAAGACAGCTTTCAAAATGGGGTTTGAGGAATAAATAGGCAGCCGTATAATCACACTCTCTTCTTCTTTGGAAGAGACATAATAAGCTCCCGTTTTGATTTGATGATGAGTAGGTTGGTCATGAGCTTCCCAGACCCTCAGCTATAATTAGAGTATTTCTAAAAATGGTGACTATGAATCAATATAACTGATTTCTTCTAACCAGTGTGCCTGAATGTAGATATCAGAATGATGGGTGTCTCCCTTGAGATGATCTTCTGCAGAGTGGTGTAAGGAGAAGAGCATTTGAGTGGCCATCAGAGTGCTGGGCATTGGTTCTTTGTTCCACCATTACCAAAAGGTGATGTTGGGGAAATTACCCATTTCATTTGTGAATAAGGAGATAATGCTTTCTTTGTATGTTTAAGTTTTAAGGATCAAATGAAGAATAGGTATGAAGTTCATGGCATGTAAGAGATAGCTAATAAATGTGAATTTCTGATGCTTCTTGGGAAATTATGTGCTCTTTCTAGTAATGCTATCTTTGGATCCTTTTTTCGAAAATGACTATCAGGGCTGTATGTGAAGTGACAGTATATCATAGATCTCATGTATGGATGACCTGGGGCACGTCTATCAATCCCTGGGATTGGGGGGAACACTGATGGTCCATTCAGCTCTTTGATGTCCTGATTGCTTTTGGGATTTATATCTTCAAAGAGGGGAGTGCATTTGGCCAGGGGCAGTGTTCCCATTGTTGAAGACCTTGCATGCTTATGCCCCAATACTGACCCAGTCCAGTTCAGATGAACCTCACACTATGGCCAGGGTTTTCAAGGTGCCTAATGAATAGCATATCTCTCCCCTATCTCAATTTTGAAGCATTCGAGAAACCAGACAAAAATCTCAGTGGTGGGAGAACCAAAATGCCACTTTTGGTGTTGATAAAGCTATTTTGAGCTGGTGGCTTAGTGTGAGAAGCAAAATGACACTTCAAATTCCTGGCCCTCCCTCTGGATTTTATCCCAACCTGCCTGAAGGCAAGTTTGGGTTTGCAAAGCAGATACACTTACCCAAAGTACTGCTCATGAGAGATGAAGGGAAAAAAAAGAAAAGAAAAAAAAAAAAAGAAAACCACAGTCTTAATCTGACAATTTAAAAATATTTGAGAGAATTCACTCCATTTAATTGAGACCAATGGCTGTAGCCCCCAGCAAAGTGACATGTGCCACCACCATCAGGGATAATGGGTAGAGGTCCAAGAGCATTCATGGTGGCCCATGTGGGAGAGGAGCTGGACGTGTCAGCCTTGTCGTGTCTCCCAGGATCCTGACAGTACAGCAGTCACTTCCAAGCCGCATCCTGTCCAGAAAGCTCTCTGCAGCTGCCCCTTCTGTGTTGGTGTTGCCGGTTGGGTCTTTTCTTGTTCCTGGCTTCTTCCTCTCTCCTGGCTTGTACTCATGTTGCAGTTGGTTCTTAATGGGGCTCTCAAATATTTTCTGGCTTTGTACTTCTACAGATGGACCATTCCCCGCCCACCCCCTTCTCATAGGCAAGAACTCCACTCCCCGCCTCATCACTCCAGAAGAGTTCGGTGTCTGACCTGGATGATTTCCCACCGAAACTGTGGGAGCAGGACTTTCAGAGTCATCTGCTCCCCTGCAGACCTGCCAGGAGCCCTCCCTCAGAAGGAGCAGGAAACCTCTTTCCAGGCTGCAGAGTCTGACCTTCAGTGCTATGCTCGGCTTCTTCCTGGGGAGCCTCTGTGAAGGCCAGCCTTGGGAAGATGACTTCTGTCCCCATTTAAAACAGAAAAGAAAAAGGTCACAAGTACCTGGGGTGAATAAATACTCAGGCAACTAATTTCCTCAGTTATTCAGAATTGTTTTCCAGGAAGAGGAGTCAGCTACTGAAAAGGCAAGGCTGACACTTTATGTAGTGATGTGAAAACAAAACCCTGTGATTTCCATCACTGAAGTGTCAGCGTGTGATTATGCTCCTTATGTTTTCTCTGACCTCCACTTTAAGCAGGTAGCAGTCTAGTAAATTTCATATTTCATGAAGTTTTTTAATTTGGTACGTAGAAGCTTCCAGAAAGCTGTGTGTTGTTTTATTTTGTTTTGTCTTGCCTTTTGCCAAAGCCTTAACCAGAAGTGTTGTACTGAATGCCCTTGATGGAGAAAAGAAGTGGAAATTATGATCAGAAAGTGGATAAGGTATATCAGAGACAGAGACGAGCTATATGACCAGCGATTGGCCCAGGCTCATGCCCTGCTGTGTTTTCCTTTCTATGAAAATGGCCAAATCTGGGAGGAGATGGCTACTTTTTGTGTACAGAAGGTAGGATTTGGGGCCCCCATAGTGGCAAAAAGTCCCAGGCCCTATTGAGGGCATGGAAGCAGCTGGGCTTTAAGGAGCTGCTTCAGGCTTAGACAGTGAAGATGTTCGTGATGACCCTGGAGGACTAGAAATCAGAGAGCCTGCCTCTACCAAAGAAGGCTATCTTATTTTGATGTGGCCTTCTGGGGAGAAGAACAATCCTTCAGAACTGAGGTTGGTCATCCTGGTAGGATGATAGCTCAGAGTCATATGCAATTTGATTATAAGAGAAGACAGAAATGAGTCTTCTCCTGGAAGACACATTTCTCGGACACCTGGAAACACAAATTGACATTCACGCTTTCACACATAAAATAAGTCTTTAAAGATACCTACTTATGGAAGGGTTTTTAATGGAACTCATGTAAATAAATATAATCCTAACCTTAAAAAACAAGTGTTTAGTTTTTAGCCCATTCTTCAGAAGAATTCCTATGTTATACAGCACTACACATTTCAGGTAGAAATGGAGGTGTTGTGATTGGAGTTGGCAGGATCCAGGGCCCTTCTGTTTGGCCTTTCTTTTACACTGACTGACCCTCCCCCCTAAATGACATGTGTGGAGGCTCAGGGCTCTGAGGATCAGCTTGGAGCCTCACCATAGGTCACTGACCTGTTTTGGTAAGTAGGTGACTATAAAGTGACTAGCAACTTCTGGTCTCACTACAATTCTTCAGAATTTTACTTAAGGTCCTCCATAATTTGTCCCTTTCTTCCCTCCCAACCTCACATCTTGGCACTGGTGTTCATCCTTTCATTTTGAGGGACGATGCCGGTGTCCACCTTAGAGGCTGGCACAGAGGAGGTGCTCAGGAAGTGTCAGATACACAATGTGACACACATTGCATGAGGACAGCCACCTCGTGGCCCAAATGATGCAAGGAAATAGAGTAAAATTTGGGCACCACTGAGAAAAAGACAGCACACTAACAACTTTAGTTTTATTTTTCCTCTCCGAGTTTGTTTAGAATGACTTCTACACGGTTCTGCCTCTAGTTGGGGTTTAATACATGGAAGCTCCCTGCATCTTTCACTCCACCTGGTCTGAATTCACTGGTCACGTGTGGATATGCATATATACATGTTGTGTTTGAAAACCAGTTGAGAGTTTGAAACCAGTCAGAGAGATCAAAGTAGCTGTTCCTTTATTTTTTTAATTTTTTAATTTTTTTGAGACAGAGTCTCACTATGTCGCCCTGGGTAGAGTACCATGGTATCACAGCAACCTCAAACTCTTGGGCTTAAGCAATTCTCTTGCCTCAGCCTCCAGAGTAGCTGGGACTACAGGCACCCACCACAATGCCTGGCCATTTTTTGTTGCTGTTGTCATTGTTTAGCTGGCCCAGGCCAGATTTGAACCTGCCAACCTCAGTGTTTGTGGCTGGTGCCGTAACCACTATGCTACAGACGCCGGGCCAAAGTAACTGTTCTTTTAACTAGTGAATCTGAGTCAGAGAATGTGGCTTAATGAGGTTTTCTTCTACTTAACCCCAAATCTGGACTTTGAGATGAGCAGCCTTAGTGCAGTTAATAGGGTTACTTAACCAGTCACCTTAGCCAGAATGAAGCATGGCCACCTCACATCCAGAAGGCCTCAGCACAGGAAGAGATTTGGGTCTCTGGAGTCGCCTCAGGACTTGGCCCTTCCAAGGGGAAGCACAGGCAAAGCCCTGCGCGTGGTGCACACATGGAAACTGCTGACAGGCAGCATATTTTGTTACTCCCTGGGGAGGCAGTTAGGGGCGGGAAGTGTAGAACCAATGGCAGGGAGACTACTTCCTACCTTTTATGAATGGATAATAGTACCACATACCTAGTTTGCAAACCAGAGTGGAACATTCAGGAAGAGAAAAATATTCTCTGAAAGTCCTGTTCTCTTCATTAAACCTAGTTGCATTCTTCAAAGGCCTGATGTGGGTCTTTGTGTCAGTCATTTTGAATTGTGGTTTTTATGTTTGTTGACAGGGGTGGGCCCTCAGCTCATTTCTGGCAGGGTGACTACCCATGCTGGTAGTTACAATGGCTGCACAATGGCTGATTTCTCTAAAAAAATGAAATGAAACCGAACCCAAAGTTATAAAGATTGTGTTTACAAATGTATGGTAAAGTTGTGCGTTAAATGCCCTAAAATAATTTTGGCATTAGCCCTCGTGTACACAATGAAACCCTAGCACACACCAAATGTGATATACATAAGTCTAAATTAGGATCCAACAGATGTGCAGAGACAAGACACAGCCATGCAATGCAGAGACGCAGGGCCAAACAGCCTGTTAGGTCTAGGAAAAGTGAGAGCAGTCAGACATCAACATATAAAGTTAACCTTTCAATTCAGCTCCTCCCCAAGTGAGAAGGAGAAGCCAAGGAAGACTGATATCTGAGACCTGGATGGGGATTGGATACGGAAGCATCTGGGTTAGGCAGGATCCACAGGGAATGAAGACAGAGGGTGTTAGAGATGGTTCATGAGAGAAAAATCATGTGCCAGCCCACCTTCTTGGTTGCAAGCCACAGGATCCAATTGACTTGGAATAAAAAAACAAAAGAGAGAGAATGTTTGTAATTCATGGAAACTTGGAGTAGTTTTGGAGAATATACAAGATCCAAAGAGCAATGGAATCCAAGAAGCAATAAGCCATGAGACCAGGACCACACAGCCCTACTGCTGGACACCGTGCAGCACGTGACATTTCACTTCCACTGCTGTCCATGTTCCTTGGTACCACGTGTCATTACTGCCACCACTGGACGCAGACATCAAACAGTGTGGCTACTCTATGCCATCAGAATCACTCCCAACTTTGCTTCTTTTTGGCATCTCTTGCTTCTGATTCTAATTTTCTAGTGGGGATGTGTCTATGGCTCAGTTTAGACTATGTGCCTGTGTCCTGGCTACCAGGTGAGAAGGGAGATCACCTTTCATTAGCTGTCAAGAAAAGGAAATTAGGGGTGGTGCCTGTGGCTCAAAGGAGTAGGGCGCTGGCCCCTTATGCCAGAGGTGGTGGATTCAAACCCAGCCATGGCCAAAAACCGCAAAAAAAAAAAAAAAAAAAAAAAGAAAAGAAAAGGAACTTAGGAAAATGCTCTCCGGCCCCTTGGCTCTGGGCACTGGTTGTCAGAAGTGATCAGCTCATCAACTGAATGATAAGCAGTCAAAATATATTCACTATAAAACTGATACATGAATTGAGTATATTCAACATTTAAATGTCAAAATTAAGGGAACATCTGAAAGAATTAAGTGCCACAAAATTAACAAAAATGTTTCAAGTCTCAAAGAAAGAGGTATTTATTATGATGTGTTTTTTAAAAAATAGAAATTAAATGATGTGTCTTCTTATATTGATAAATTATGAACTGCGTAGCTCATGCTTCCCTTCTTATATTTCTTCTTCCCCTCCTCTCCCTATTTGCCTTTGTAATTTCCAAATGTACATTTGGAAATGTACATGTGTACATTATGCAAACGCTAGGTGCAGGGAGTGAAAATCACTAGGGGAAAGAAAGAAAAGTCACAATGGAACAAAGATACGGTTGACATTTTTTTGATCATCAGAGTTAGCTTATATATTAAAAGGTAGATCGCACTAGCTATGTTTGCTAAATGAAATACCTGAGATGATAATAACAGAGACTACTGAGTGTTTACTCTGTGTCAGACGCTTTGCATATGTCATCTGATGCAATCATCATTGCAACTTGGTTGAAATGTGGTTTATTATCACCCCTTCACAAAGAGGAACAGGAGGCTCAGAGACCATAAATGACCTTGGTCAAGGTTATAAAACCAAGCAATGGGTGGAACGGAGACCTTAGCATCCTGTCTCTGTGACCCAGAGCATCGTTCCACTGTGCCCCGCCTGCTTTGTGCATTAGCATATTTGAATGGCCCTGAGTGAATGTTACTGTGATGGGTGTTGGCTTCCTGAACTGGCACATTCCTTGGAAGATGAAAGCATTGCTCTCACAGGTTTCTTGGCAAAGAGAATGGGAATCTCAGCTCCAAACTGAAACTAAAGATTGGTTTCAGGAAGTGGGAATTGGCAGAAAACAGGAAAAAGAGAATCATGAATACAAAAGGCAAGCACTGGCTGAATAGGACCCCTGGAAAAGCAATGCCCTGTGATGCTGTCTTGGCTGATAAAATTGCTTTTGGCCAAAGCTGTCTTCATTACATGGAAACTAATGGTCATCCCAGAATGATAGGACATAATTTGCCTTCCCTTGATGGTTCTTTCTGATGTTTCCCAGGCTTCTTTTTATATAAGCATTGACTTTAAAAGTAAAAATGAAAAAGATTACTATATATTTTATAAATCATGATCATTTTGCCTCGGCATTGTATTAAAAAAGTACTCAAACTGCATTGCAATTGAACTAGAAGTACAAATAAATTCATGAAAATAAATATGCGTTCTCTTCCCAAAGCACAAATTCATAAAAAAACAACCAACAACCCTATAGGTCTATAATATTTCCCCCCTGGAGAGAGAATACAAAAAGAATAAGCTGATATAAAACTCTTCTCTGATGTTTTCTACTAATGAATATCTATTTCTTGAATATTTAATAGTGTAATCATGCCAGAAATCAATTAATTAATAAAAGTTCAGAAAATCACAAATTATTTTGCCATTTTAATCAAGTCTGTTAATTATTAATTTCTTTTTCCTACAAAGACATGGGTATAACTAGCTTTCCCCTTACCCTTGTCATAGACATTTTTCAGTGAATAAATATTTTAAATTATAATTTTATTTGGAGTATCAAATTCAATTTGAACGGATATGGTCCAATGTATTTAACTGATTTATTTTGGGACTTTAAAGTTGTTTCAAATTTGTCACTATTACGGCAGGTGACAAACTCAGTTTTGTATTTAGTTTCCTTCACCTACACTTACACTTTTAGGGAACCAGATCCTTAAAATAAATTTCTCAGAGTTGAGTCACTTGGTCTCATGAAATGAACTATATTGCTGTTCTTGGTAGATACAGTAAAATTGCTTTCCAAAAAGTTTTTATCAATTTACCCTACCACCAGCAGTGTTTCTGTAAGCCATTTTGTTTTTACTACAAACTTAACAGCATAGGGTGTTTTATTTCTTGTAAATTGAAGTTCTTAAGGGAAAATGTCTCTAATTTAGTAGGAGTGTGGCTAAAATCCGACCACTCAACTATTAGCATGAACTCTCAGAGACTGACTATGAAGTTGCAGAGATGGAAATTGGAGATGTCAGGGGACTTATTAGTTTGATCTGTCCCTCTGTGGCCGGTGTTGGATTGTTACCCACATGCTAGACCTTTGGGGACCAAATGAGCAGAATGTGTTTGTCAAACATGCCAGTTGGAGTTCCCAGAAGACCTGGCCACAGAATGCAGACAAAGCTGGAATACAAGGCCTGGCTTTTTGCCTACCATCCCCTGCAAGGCCTGGGAACCTATGAAAGAAGGGCCATCTCCTGGGTATGCTACAGAGCCTTTCTGGGGTTCAGAACTTTGCTTGGACACCTGGAATTCAAATTTCTACCACTGCTGAACTGGAATAAACAAATGCACTCCAGGGCTGCCTTCTCCTGTTTCATTCTTTGAATGTGTTATTTGTAATGTTGAAATGTATTCGAATAGAATGATATTAGACATACAAGGTTCCAGGCCGTCAGAACCATCGAGTGCAACATCTCTATTTATTTATTTATTTAATATTACACTTTTCTTCTCTGAGGTTCCTTTTTCCCCCCCTTTTTTATATTTCAGATTAATATGAAGGGACCAGTGATTAGGTTACATTGTTTGCACTTGTTAGGCAAAGTTCAAGTTGTAAGTTAGCTCTTCACTGAGGGGGTGTGCTGTATACCCTAACACTGTGCCCATTAGGTGAGAGCTTTCCCCTTTCCCTTCCTCCTCTCTTCTCCCCTTTCTTTCTTCCTCCCTCCTCCCACTTGAATTTAATTTTGTTTTTCTCTCATTTGGGGGTGTGGTTGTTTATCTATTGATTTCGTATTAGTATTGCTTACATTGGATACTTGATTTTCCATGCCTGTGATACTTTACTAAGAAGAATGTTCTTCAACTCCATTCAGAAAAATACAGAAGATGTAATGTCTCCATTTTTTTAATGGCCGAATAGTACTCCACAATATACACATACCACCGTTTATTAATCCATTCATGAGTTGATGGGCTCTTGGGTTGATTCTGCATCTTGGTGATTGTTTAAAGAGTAGGAAATGGAAGCCCAAAGGGTAGAAGGTACTGTGACTAGTTCCCTCACTTCCAGCATAGGGGTGGTACCCCCCCTTACCTTCACACATTATTTTAGTGATGAAGTATCTTTTGTGAAAGCTGATTCAGGACCACCTTTCTAAATTAATCTATTGGTCAGATCTTTCTTGTTACTGATGTGCCAGATAATAACTGTGACACATGTCCTGGAGAAACTGTGGGCATTAATCTCAGTATTTTTGTTTAGTTCAGTTATAACAGTAAGTAACATTTGTTTACTGCTTACCTTGTGCCAGTATTTTACATGAATTAACTCATTTACTCCAACAGTATTCTAAAACATATTTTTTTATCATCTCTATTTTATAGAAAGGTAACCTGAGAGTGGGTTCTTAAATAGTATATTAAATAGTATAGGGCATAGGCTAATTTATGCTGCAATAACAACCCCAGATGTAACAGACATACAGCAGCAAAGCTTTATTTTCCTCTCATATGGTGTCCATCATAGGTTAATAGCAGCTTTTTTCACAATGGAAAGAGTTGTCCTTATCTGTGACCAAGCTGTGTGTTGCTAAGTAGAATATGGTGAATCTAGAACATGCAGTGGCTCTTAAAGCTACAGATTGAGAAGGGATCTATTTTTAATTCCTTTCAATTTCATACCCAATTGCAAATAACACTGCCAAACCTTATGTTAATGAGGTTGAAGTTTCTTCCAGGGAAGGAAGACAGAGTGAATATAATGAAAAATATTAACAATATCTTCATCTACCATTGACAGTTACTAACTCAAACTCACATGTTGAGGAACTTCTGGATGCAGGATTTGAACTCAGTGTGCCTGCAGAGCCAACACAATGAACTTATCTGCTACACTCTTTCAATTATAAGCTGCTGGGAAATGTTCGTAGCATTCAATTTGAACATTAGAATCTTTTCTTTTGTGTCCATGAAAAATGCCATTGTGAGTATTAAGTGCTGTAGCCATACTTTTTAGGCCAACTATTTCACAACATTCACAAATGCTGTCTCTTCTAAAGCATTAGCTCATTGTAAGTTGGCATGTCATTTCTGTGTGGGTGAAAGAGAAGATCTCTCTATGCACTGACACTTCTTTAAAGCCCTCACACGTACTCTGAGAAAATTCAGGGCCTCAGAGAAAGGCCGGGCCAGCCCCTGCCACCAGCCCCTGCCAATGCTGGTGTACTCAATCTGGAATACTACCCGTCTCTTCTGTGCACCTGTAATCCCTCCTTCACCAGGAAGGTTTTTCCTCTATGTAAAACTACAACTATTGGAAGGACCTACTTAGAATTAAATTTCCCCTTCACAACTTTCATTCCAGGGATTACATTTTAAACAAATAAAATCCTTCATGTATAACATATAAAAATGTAAGAAATATGATAGATATTATTACATAAATGTATAATATACAAAATATATACTCTATTTTATATATAATATGTTTTTGTATATTATATAATGTATACTTACCCATATTTTGTATACTATATACTTAGCATATTATATATCTTTTGTATATTATATTTTATGCATATAATAATTATATATTATATATTTACAGATATTTATATCTATTGTGCTATTATATATATTGTACATTATATGTCATAATATATAAAATATGTTTAATTATATATATACCAGCTTTTTATTTTAATGCAGAAATTATGACACTCCCCCCCCACTGGGTATTATCTTCTCTAGCCTTGACAGACCCAATGTTTTACTAACAGGATATGATTTTATGTCTCACAGTATCCCAGTTGTCATTTTTAAGGTATTTTGTTCTATCTTTTTTATAAAATAGGGTTTGTATAATGTTTTTCACCTCTCTGTCTTTGAGTTATGACTTCCATCACAATAATGCATTTTTTAGTTAATAAGATGTCATGATCTTTCTGCAATGAGTTAAATTTATTTAGCAACTTCCATCAATATAAACCGAGTTCAATATTTAGAACACTTAGAAATGCTGAGAGGCAGGGTAGGAATATCCCTAAATGCTTTAATACATGCTCTAGAAATTATTACAGGATAAGGATTATCATGCTCTGATAGGTGGCTTTGGTTTGGTGCTTATCATTTACTTTAAACAATTGGTTTATATTGAAATATTGTATATAAAGAGTTGTCTCTTTTTTGTAAATGTGTGACAAATTCTGGTTTTGAATTAGCTTTTTTTTTTTTTTTTCCTGAAGCCTTTTGGACTCCTCTGACTTTTAATTCAAGAGAATTTTTATTTAGGAGAAATTATCAAGCCATTTTTAGAAATTGTTTGAGATATTTTATAGACTTTAGAATAATATTCCTAATGCTTTGCAGAAGCCCTGTGATGGAAGACCTGTGTTTTTCTTGTTCATCACTACCCCTCAGTGATTGGGATAACATGTGGCACGTATTAACAACAGGTAATCAATATTTGCTGAGTTAAAAAAATAGGAAAGCAATGGAGACCACAAGACAGTGGCAACATATTATGCTTTGGTTTTGCCCATAGCAGTTGATTGTACTTGAAAAATGAAGTAATAGCACAAGCTGCTATAGTCGATCTACAAGCAATGATAGTAGAATGGAGTAAAAGAGATTTGAGATCTATTTCAGAGGTAAAGATTAAAAGATTAAGTGAATAATGGAAGGTATAAAATTAGGGGGGGAAAAGAATCTCAAATGACTTAGGAATTTCTGGTTTGAATAAATGTGAGTGGGTGATTCTTAGCATACAGGACAAGTCCAGTGTACTCTTTGTTTTTCTAAATGAAGTTTTATTTATTTATTTATTTATTTTTGAGACAGAGTCTCACTTTGTTGCCCTTGGTAGAGTGCCACGGCGTCATAACTTGCAGCAACCTCAAACTCCCGGGCTTAAGCAATTGTCTTGCCTCAGCCTCCCAAGTAGCTGGGACTACATGCACCTGCCACAATGTCCGGCTATTTTTAGAGGTGAGGTCTTGCTCTGGCTCAGGCTGGTCTAGAACTTGTGAGCTCAGGCAATCCACCCTCCTCAGTCTCCCAAGTGGTGGGATTACAGGCATGAGCCATCACACCCGGCCTGCAAATAAGGTTTTATTGGAAGGTAGCCACATATGTTCATTTACATTTTGTCTATTGCTGCTTTCACAATATAATGGCAGAGTTGGGTGGTTGTGACAAAGACCACCCAGTCCACAAAGATGAAAAATTGCTTCTTTACAGAAAAATGTTGACTGATAGTCTCTGACTTAATATGCTTCCATTATTTTTTTACTTCACGACTGTGCAAAAGTGGTACACATTCAGTATACACTTCAACTACATCCTGATAAGCCCATTGTTGTAACCCTACCATAAACAGATTTCTTTTGGAGGGAATGGAGACACTGGGGGAAGATATTGTCTGTTTATTGATGTGCTCAGTTTGTGATGCCTGAAGATGTTCAGCAGGAAATTGTAGTTACAAGCCTGGAACTTAGTGCGAAATTATTATAGATTCAGCAGTGGGTGGTCAAGTTGTGGTTTTCTATGCCATGTTGAAACAACATGGTGGCTAAGCATCTCCAATGAAGATAGTGTTAGTGATACACAGTACTCACTGAAGTCTTGCTTAGGAGGTGAGGCTGTGGTGTTTGGCTGTATCTTGTCTAGCACATTAGCTTCCAGTTCACTAAGCAAGAGGCATAGGCAGAATCCCACAGCCACCACCACCCATGTGCTTCAGCGTGACTGACCCACTGCAATTCCTCACGGTAGGCCCCAAGGTAGCCACTGCACAGCTAAAATCAGAAGTGTCTCTTCCACCTTTACTGGGCAGTTTTGCCAGCCCAACCACAGAACATCTTATATCAGTTGATCAAGCGGAGGAAAAACTAAACATTGGTTACAATTCTAAACTAATGCCCCAGGCCTGGAAATGTAAAGCTTTGCTCTAGGCATCGAGGTAATAGCCTAACAAGGCAGTCTGTGTATGTTCCTAGCTGAGAAGTAACTATTTCTGTACTGTGCATGGTACAGAGGGTTCAGGGTAATGCAAGGACAGTTTGTTCCAACAGCGTCTGTAGGCTAATTCCAACATGCCTTGCATCTTCTTACCTCCAGAGTGACTCAGTTTTATTTCCTCTTTTGCCAAGTATGGGAAATAGCAATCTATTTTTCTGATCATTGCTGAAATGCTATAAGGACAAATATTTTGAATGCAATGGGGATGTGAATACCTGTATGGCTAGTGAGCCCTGGAGGAAGAGCCCTGCGGCTTCTACAGTGCTGCCTGACAGAGTGGACCCTCAGGGGACTGAGTGAGTGGGGCCTTAAAGAATCATTAGCCTTAAATGTTGTTGCATAGATTTTCCAACATAGTGACCCATACAACAGACATTGGCCGTCTTAAGGAAGCAAGATTATTGGCCACCGTGCTAAGATTTTCTTCTCCTTTTTCTTTTTCATAAGCCACCAAAGAGAATAAACTTCACGAATAAAGTTAATTTGATTCTTTGAGGGGTGGACAAAATAGATAGAATATTTATCTATTCGATAGTATGTTAATAGACAGGAGAAGTCCTGCTTATCTCTCTGAACCCACTCCAGGGCACATTCTTGAGTTGTGTTTCTGGAGGCAACATAGTTGCAGAGCATAACTGGCTTTTTCCAGTTCCAACAGAAGTTACTATGCTAAATACTACAAAGTACAGAGAAAACAGGTAGACCCAAAGAGGAGAAAACAAACTTAAAACTATGATCAGTGCTGGACACAATTACAAGAGAGACTCTCCCTAACAAATGCAAACATTATAACTTAATTGTTTGTACCCTCACATTAATCTCAAATTAAATTTGAAATTTTTTTCCTTAGATCACATATTTTCATTGTTTTACCCCATTAAGAAATTCTCGTATTTTTTTTTTATATTTACTATTTTAGGTTTTATTTTTAATGTTGAGTTTCCATACCCTGCCTTTTGAATTTCATGCCTATACCAGTGTGTCCCATTGTGTACATGAATGTCAGAACATGTGTCAGACGTATATGTACGTCTGTGCACCTGTGCATGATGGAATGAACTTGTGGGTCTGTGTGCATGTGTGTATGTGTGTGAATAAGCATGAGTATATTTTTCTTGTGGATGTGCTGGTCTGCTGGAAAGAGCTCTTAGATCCCACAAGAGCTACATGCCTAATAGGAGGTGTCTTCGTTAAGTTTCTCAGCACATGCATTTGCAGAATTAGAGGGTGCAAGCACTAGAAGAACCACAGAACCCTACACAAACTATTCTGGGTCTCCCCAGAGACCTTTAATTTACTATTGTATTTAAAGACAATACATGGCCTTGCCCCAATTCATATTCACATGCTCCTCTGATCAATGGCTTTGGAAGACAGACCATCACCTGGTTGGGACCAGCTCAAAAGTTGACATGACAGCCAGCAAGTCTTAGTTGAATAACACATTTTGCTACAGAGTTTTTTGTTTTTCTGTTTGTTTTCCTTCTGGCTCGCTCTTGGCTTAGACTCAAGATAAACTTTGCTGCCTTTCTGCCTGCTGTGCTTAATTTTCTGTGGTACCTACAATGCGGCATTTGTAGCCTTTCTCGTTTGGCTGTGGTTTGGCGTCTCCTGTCCAATTCAGCGTTCAAGTTTCCTCTGTGTGCAGGACTCAGAAATGTTTCACTGGAGGGTTTAAGTTTCATGATTTTAATTATTCACATCATCTAAACTTGGCTTTGAAATCAACCATATCAGGCATGACAATTCACCCAAGAGTCTAAAATGAAATAAAAGAAAGCAGAGATGAGGAGACATCTGGTGCCAAACCACCCCAGCGAGATGCACATAGGTTTACGAAGGGGGGCAGGAGAAGAGGAGAAGAGAAGAAAACTATTCTCAGCAAACACCAATGGTAAGGTAAACACTGGACTTCAGGCGCATTTTACATTCACCATCCTGAGAATCCCTATGGAGGTAGGGATTTTCCAAATTATTTTTCTCTCCCTGCTTGCATTTTCATTCATCTGTGCCCTGGAGTGGATGCTGTAGCTGCAGAGGGTTAATAAAAATAGTTCCTTTAACATTCTAGAGTCCAGGCATCCTCAAACTTTTTAAACAGGGGGCTAATTCACTGTCCCTCAGATGGTTGGAGGGCCGGACTATAGTTAAAAAAAAAAAAACTATGAACAAATTCCTATGCACACTGCGCATATCTTATTTTGAAGTAAAAAAACAAAAATGGGAACAAATACAATCACACCCCCTCATGTGGCCTGCGGGCCGCAGTTTAAGGACCCTTGCCTAGATTGCTTAGAAGATTTGTTACCCAGAAGTTCTCTTCTCTGGGAGTTTTCTGTGTCCTGTCGTCAAATGCCTCTCTGGTGTTGAGAACTGAAGTTAACTAGACTGTTTATTGCAGCTCAATTTACAATTGCCAAAATGTGGAAACAGCCTAAATGCCCACCAACCCAGGAATGGATTAATAAGCTGTGGTATATGTATACCATGGAATACTGTTCAGCTATTAAAAAAATGGAGGCTTTACATCCTTCATATTAACCTGGATGGAAGTGGAAGATATTATTCTTAGTAAAGCATCACAAGAATGGAGAAGCATGAATCCTATGTACTCAATTTTGATATGAGGACAATTAACGACAATTAAGGTCATGGGGGGGAGGAAAAGCAAAGAGAGGGAAGGAGGGAGAGGGGTGGGGCCTTGGTGTGTGCCACACCTTCTGGGGGTAAGACATGATTGCAAGAGGGACTTTACCTAACAAATGCAATCAGTGTAACCTGGCTTATTGTACCCTCAATGAATCCCCAACAATTAAAAAAAAAAAAGTTGCCAGCTTATTTGTTTGGCTACCAGTAATTTATTGTTCAACTGTTTCTTGCCTACTATGAGTACGTTCTTTTTGGAATTAAGCATCAGTCTAATACTATGGAGCCTACATCAGGGTAGAAAGCTCCTGTGAACACCTTCATCTGAAACTTAGGAGTGAAGTTCTTCCAATCCCTTAACATCCAAGACTTTTATCTGTCTCGACTGTTCCTTGGAACTCTCCTTGAACAAAGCCATACACTATGTAGGCACCAAGGATGGAATATTTTGCAAGGAACGAGTTTTACATGCATGAATCAAATGCAGGTAAAAATTATTTGATCATAAGGGTCATGTGCATAAAAATGTTGCAGAGAAAATACAGAGAAGATAAAAGTCTCACATCACCTGCGGACCCCAAATAACTCTACTAACATTTGGAGTACTAAATTTTCTTTGCTTTGCTTTCTCTTTTCTTCTTTTCTTTCCACCACTTAGAAAAACATAACATAATAGTTTCTCAAACCAGAGCAACTCTCGGGATGCAATGACAATGCAAGTTTATCTCATCTCTTCTGTTGCCTCTTTAGAATTAATCAGAGGGGACACCTCTGATTAATTAAGACAAATGGGGTGTGGTGCACTCTTAGTTTTTCCCCTTCTCCCCTCCTTTTTGCCCCTGTCTCTCCCACTGCAAGGTTGGAGTCATGGGAGGAGCTAGAAGTCCCTTATGTGATGGGCAGTGTTCCAGGTGGGCTTTCTACCTTTGGACAGGGCAGATAATTGAGAGCCAATGCTCTCGTTGGCCTGGCAGGTGCGCTACTTCAGGACAAGACCCCACACCAGGTCTCCCCAGGAGCATTTGTCTGCAGGGCTCTTGATGTTGGTGATGCTTTGTCCTTCTCTGGCTCTGGTTTACCCTTTCCTTAGCCTTTGGTGATCCAAGGCGGCCTTCAGCTTCCCTCTATTGGATAATATAGGAGCTTCCCTCCAGAAGTCCTATGGGGCAGGACCCAAACTCATGTTAGTTCACTCATTTGTCCTTGATTTTTGGTCCATGAGAGAGATACAGCCTTTGTTCCTACAGGACTGCCTGCCAGTCAACACACCATCTCTTCTTCACACCCACCCTAGAACAGCAGGCCAAGCTGGGTCTCTTGATTGAGATTTTCTGCTGTTCAACTCCCAAAGGCCAGGAACATATATCACATATCCTGGGTCATCCTGCTGACTCTCTTCTCAGTAGGTTTGAGAGCAGTTGCAGGTACACCTTCCCAAACACACAAACACACACACACACACACACACACACACACACACTCTCTCTCTCTCTCTTAAATACTTTTCAGATAAAGATGAAGGCTATTCACACCATAGTAACAGCTCAGCTCTCTTCAAAGAAATTTTCTCCCAATTTCTCTCTTTTAATTTCCAAAATTAGATCTTTTTATACTCTAGAGGTGGTTGGGTGATTTAAGAGTCATGTAACCTTTTTATAATTATTTTCTTTAGAAATTTGCATCTTGATCCAGTATCTTACTTTGGAATATCCTATCTGTCAAATGTTGGGGATGGTCAGAACTTGTGATTTAACATCTATATCAACTTTTATAATCCTTATTTTCAAATTATTTATTCTAATAATGATCCTACATCATTGTTTACTTTTGAAATTTTTATTTTTAGTAGTGCTGCAGTAGCCTATTATATTAGCTCCCTATTGCCTCTGTTACAAATTACCACAAAATCTATGGCTTAAAACAACACAAATTTATTTATCATCTTACTTTTTAGGGGGTGGGGGGACAGAAGTCCTAAGTCAGCCTCAGTGGGCTAAAATCAAGGTGTCGGTTGGGCTGTGCTCCTTCTGAAAGCTTTAGGGGGTCAGTCTCTTGTTTCTTTGACTTTTCCCACTGCCTACATTCCCTGGCTTGTGGCCCCACATGTCTGAAACCTGCTTCTGTCATCCCATCACTTTCTCTCCCTCTGCTTCCATTGTCACACTGCCTGCTCTGAATCTACCCTCTCGCTTCCTTTTATAAAAACCTGTGATTATAGTGGTTCCACTCAGATGATATAGGATAATGTCACATCTTGAGATCTGTAACTTAAAACACTTTCACCAAGTTCCCTTTGGCATGCAAGGTCACATACTTACACCTTCTGAGGATTAGGACCTGGACATCTCAGGGCGGGGGTATATTATTCAGCATACTATACTTGAGTTCTGGGTATTTTACAATTTAACTGATGCTATGTTCAAATCTTTATATAAACATTATAAATAGTATTTCAGTGAATTTCCTTGTGAATAAATTTGTATGAGTTTCTGTGATGATTTCTTTTGTATATTCCTAGAAGTAGAGTTACTGGGTAAGAACATTTTTGAGGACTTTTGATTCCTCTTGCCAAATTCTCTTCCAGAAAGGTTTTGTGAATTTTTGGCCTCATGAGTTAGGAGGAGTTTACCTTCACTAGTATTGAATGTTCTTCTCAGTACTCAATTTTTGTCAGTTAGATAGCTAAAAAGGATATTTCCTAATGTTCTTAAATACCACCGGCTGAACATTTATCTAATGTTCATTAGCCAAATGCTTTTCTTTCTCTTTGAAATAAGTCCTCATTGCTTTTGTCCACTTTTATACCAGGTCATGTTTAGAAGTGAGGACTTTATAGATGGATATGTCTGGTTTTGATTTTTAAATTCTTTTTTAACCTAGCTGTATGACCTTCCACAAATAACATAACTACTGTTTGCCTCAGTATTCTCTATGTACACATAAATAGCCCAATCTACAGTGTGAGTTTTAAATAAAATGATAAATATATGGTAACCAGATGAATATATGCACTCAGTGGGAGTGGACTGAGGTATAGTTATTGTTATGATTATACCAATGGATGTTAAGTTTTTTTTGTTTTTTTTTTAAATTTCAGGTTAACATGAGCATACAGATGATTAGGTTACATTGTTTGCATTTGTTGGGTAAAGTCCAACTTGTGGTTGACTTTAAGGAGACGTGTTATAAATGCTTTGTAAGATATCCTTTTATATACTTTTAAAAAAGCATTATGCTCTCGTTCATATTTCTTGAAAAAGCTTCCCTAATTTCACATTTCTCTTCTATTTTTGTGTTTGTTTTGTAAAAACGTCTAATTTTTCGTTTAATATGTATTTGTGACTTTTGCATTTTAAATATTTTATATTTAGAAATCATTCCCTACTTGCAAGATAATTTAAACATTCACTCACTGAATTTTCATTTTATAATTGTTTTCCTTGTTTTCACAGAGATCTATAAAACACATGGAATTTGAATTAGTAGCTACATGAGTTGAGAATCAAGTATATATTTATTTCTCCCCACATTTTAGCTACTTTTACCAATGCCATTAGAACCTTTTCTAAATTCAATTTTGCTACTTCCATTATCATATGTTAATTTCCTTAGTGTTTTGTTATTGTTCTAGAACTTTCTGTTTTGTTCTACTAATATAGCTAACCAGACTTGTGACAATATGATCCTGTTTTAATAACTGAAATATAATCTTTTGGTTGGAAAATTCTCTCTCACATCTCTTGTTTTAAACTTATTCTTAGCTATTTTACTCATCTTTTTATTCTTTTGTGAATAACTTTACAGCATTTTTTTTTTTTTTTTTGCAGTTTTTGGCCCCAGTTGGATTTAAACCTGCCAACTCCGGTATATGGGGCCAGCGCCGTACTCCTTTGAGCCACAGGCACTGCCCTTTACAGCATTTTTTAATAGAAAATCCATACTCCTGTCATGATAAGCTTTTACACTAATTTAGGAACATCTGGCATCCTTGCTCATTCATTTCATCTGAAAACTTAAAATCTCTCTTGATGTTTTAAAATTTTCTTTTGAGTCTGTAAAACTCTGTGGTTTCTTTTAAATAGTTCACATGATTTTGTTAAAGGTATTTGGGGTTATATTTTAATATGAGAATAAGGGTACCATTTTTCCATTGTATCTTTTAAATGGATATTGCTGATATATAGAATAGTTATTAATTTTATTTTAAATTTTATTTGGCTAATTTACTGAGCTCTCTTATTATTCCTAAGAGTTTTTATATCTATTTTTCTTTAGTTTTACACCATATAGTCAATCATCAAAAAAATAATAAATTTATATTTTTCCCCTGGATTCTTGCTTTAGTTTTCTGGTTCTTGCTTTATTTCAATGGCTAAAAATGTCCAGAAAATAATAAATATTAATGTCACTGGTGGGCATTCTTCTTTTTCTTATATTGTAATGTTTCTGCTCTTTTGCTATGAAGTATGGCAAAATTGTGGGTTTTTTTTTCTTCATGGAGTTACTAAGAGATTGTTCTAGTCATCTCTTTTGAATGTTTTTATTAGAATTATTAGAAAATACGTATCAATAGCCCAGAGATGTGAAGGACACCCCTTTAAGACTAAGCATTAGTCCAATGCTTGTACCATTACTTAACGGGTAGACATTTTCGTAACAGGGATCCCCCCCAAATGAACAAATTTCAACAACTTTTATATAATCCTTTCCTTTAACTAACTATTCTAGCTTTTGAGTTTCTCTCCAAATGATGGATTTTCTGCAAGAAAGAGAAGCTGAGATTCTGAAGGCACCTGGTTAGACTTCCTGATGCCGAAATGCACCATTCCCCCACAAACCAGGCTCCTTGTCTTCTTGTTAACTACACGATGGCATGCCCCAGGAGACACACAGGGCCACCTTTACAAGCCCACGATCACCATTAGTCAGGGAGATGGATTTGAGACAGCTTCTCCCACTCTCCCAGCAAGGCGTCTGACATATTAAAAATCCCTTTCTTCCCTGACAGCCCTGTTGTCTCAATAATTGGATCCTTGTGCGATTAGCAACTGGACCTAGACCAAAACCCCCTTGCGGTTTTAACAACAGATTTTCTTTCTTTCTTTTTAAAATACGGATGGTAACTTCCCTTTACAAGATTGCACTGGAGATTCCATAAGCTGTGGGGAAAATACCTAGGACAATTGCCTGATAGACAGTAGGAACTGAATATGGAAGGCATCCTACATGCATTAGCTTTTTTCTGCAAAATTAGAACTGGAGACAGGCAAAATGAACCCCAATAACAAAGGCTGGAGCCTGCCCATGACCTCTGTGGGCTTTAATTTCTGGCTCTATTCATATGCAAAGTAGAGGATTAGTAAAAGCTCTTTAGTTAGGAATTTTCTCAAAATCCTATGACTCTCTAATCATAAAAGCACCCATTTTTGGGATTTTGTCACAAAGCTGATGTCAGGGCAACCCTGGCCCCAGTGGGATTGCCCAGGAGCAGTAGGAGAAGCCCCAGGAAGCCTGGGCAGCAGTTACAGTTTCCTCCTGAGCCGGTCCTCCCTCCTCCGCCAGCAGCGACCGTTATGTGCTGGTGCGGTTGTTCTGCGCTGTTCTACTGCATGGATTCATAGCTTACATTTTTTCTTCCAGGCACATTTAAAACATTTGGCTCGCATCCTCCCTGAGCTGTTTTATAAGGGCAATAACCCAGGCCAGGGTGTGCTCTTGTCAGCAGGCAAAGCACGCAGTGCACGCAGCCAAAGAGTTTCCTGCTTAGGGGCCACCCATCCTTGGCCACAGGATGCATGGCTGGAGTTCATGGCAACTTGCACAGAGCGAGTGCTGGGACTTTCTGTTCTCAGGGCTCGTGCTTTGGATTCCATCCTCCAGTCCTGCTGCACTGATCAGTGGAATCTGTTGTGTTTGCGCTTGTTTGGGACTAGCTCAGAACACATGTCACAACAGCCGTTCAGGGCCTAGCTCTGAGGCTTGGAGCCTGGTACATGTTCTTGAAAGACCAGCAAGCTGCTCTTGTCTCCTGTTAATGCGGCTCAGAGTTCCCACGAATCAACTGCAGGGGAGGCCGGAATTTCCTCCATCCTATTCTCTATGAATTAATTTCTGGAATGAGCAGATGACAGAGATGCCAACTGGAGAGTCTGAACATTGTAACCCCACCCTCTTTGAAGTCCACCTTGGCATGGATGGATCTCTTTTCATGTATTACTTATTGCCAAGGACTGTGATGGGGAGAATCTGCAGAAGATCACTGAGGCTGTTTTTTTCAGGAGTTCCTTTAATTAGAGACTTTTGGCTGTAGATTATGTAGCTGGCTCTGCCACAAAGCGAGGACTCGGTGCATCCTTCCAGTGACAGCTGCCATGCCAGCACCAAGGACATTTTGGCTCTAAAAATCCCTTGGATACTCTATAGAACTACACATGTAGAAGGGGTTTCATTACTGCTTTACTCACCAGTGGGAGGTAATGTGGTCTCATGACTAATGACAGGAAAGAACATGGGCCCAAAAGATGCAAGTTGAAATGTCAGTTCTTCCATTGACTCTCAGCGTTCCCTTGACCCCAGCATTCTTCTCTGCAAAATGGCAATAATAAGATTTACCCCCAAACTAGTATTGGAGAATCAATGAGATAAGACATGCAGAGTATTCCATTTCTTTCCTCCAAATTCCAAAGCTAGTCTGGAAATTTGAAAGTGTTCTCGATAACTAGTGTACACTCTCTTTATCATCTTCATGTATTCACTATTGACTCAGCCAGCATTCAATATGTAAAAATTGATTAGTTAATTAATAAAAAACGTTTCAGTGCCTTTAACATCTTAAGTGGGGTATTAGATGCTATCAAGAAAGAAATACATGTTTAAGACATGACTCCTTCCCTTATCTGTCTCAAAAATAAAAATATTCTTCGTAGGCACACAGGAAGACTACATTTCCCAGCCTCCTTTGCTATACAGTTGTGAGCACATACATGGCTCTGGCCAAAGGAACAGTGGGACTAGTACTGTGCACCAGTTCCAAGCCTGGCTTCTAAATTCTCCTGCGATATTCTTGGTTTATTCTCTCTTCTCCAGTAACCAGCTGACCCAGAAGATCTCTTGTGCTCAAGAAGAAGAAATAGGAATAGAGACCATCTAGGCATTTTCTGCAACAAATCACACCTTCTATTGTAGTTCTCTGTTTATGCTACTTTCCCTTCTCTTTGAGATGAAGACGAATAACTTGTGCTTCTGTCACCACATAAAGAGCAGGTGCTTGATGCATGTTTGCAGAGCTGCAAGCTATTCAAGGAAGCTATTTATTTTTTATTTATTTATTTATATTTTTTTGAGACAGAGTCTTACTATGTCACCCTCAAGTAGAGTGCCATGGCTTCACAGCTCACAGCAACCTCAAACTCTTGGGCTTAAGCGATTCTCTTGCCTCAGCCTCCCAAGTAGCTGGGATTACAGGCATCCACCGCAGTGCCCAGCTATTTTTTTGTTATAGTTGTCATAGTTGTTTGGCAGGCCCTGACTGGGTTCAAATTCACCAACCCCGGTGTATGTGGCTGGCGCCCTAGCTACTGAGCTACAGGCACCAAGCCGGTAAGCTATTTTTTTTAGATATTATCTACTCAGATAGTTGAACATCATTGTAACTTTCCATCACAGCAATCATATTTTATTATTTGCCTATGCTTTATAGGTAGTGGAAGTCTCTAAATCCTGAAGAAATAACAGAGCCATAAAGGGAAGGAAGGTTGATCATTCCTATCATTGTAGGAAAGGCTACATACCAAAAACCCAACTGGACTCTGACATGAGCAATACAAAAAGAATCACTGTCTTTTGATTTCATAACAGTGGATAATATGTCATTTATTTATTCAACAAACACATATTGAAAACTTATTAAGGGTCAGATACTAGGATGGGAGCAACGAAGGAATATCAAATAAAAAAGTTTAGGAGGAATGAGAAAGAGTGTTTCCTTTCCTATGATACCTTTTGAAGTTTAATCACAAAGGAATTTATCACATAGACAAGAGGTGACAGGAGTGTCCAGGAAGAAAAACAGAGGTGAATGATGGATTAAAGATGTAAGGAGGTAATAGACTTGGTGCCTCTTGGTTCTGCTGTTCTCAGACCTTACTTCGTTTCATCACAGGTCTCCCAAAAAATATCCTGAGGGGTTATAAAGAGGTTTGGATATTAATCTTTCCTTGTAGCAAATAATCCTTTTAAGGGACCCTAGTAGGAGCAGGACAACACCAGACTGTCCACTTTAATAACCTGCTTTTCTAGGGAAGTCATCAGGAACCCAGAAAATCCGAACTAGATGGCAAATGAATTTGTGAAGGCCACATTTCACACAAGTGGTGAAACAAACTCAAAGAAGGGAAAAGAGGGGACCAGATTCCCACAGAGGTTAGTGTCTTAGACCACAGCCCATATTCTCACTCTCCCAGCCCAATATCTTTTGCACTCTGTTTATTTATGAAAAGATGTATTTTGTCTACCTCTAGGTTGAGAAGAGTGTTAAGGCTAATTTACCCTTAAATTGGGGAAGGAAAATAGCATTTATTATATTCCTACTATACACCAATCATGGTGCCAGATACCTCACCCATTCTCTTTTATCCTCCTTGGAGCGCAGTAGATACAATTTATTCAGTTTACAAATGAGGTACCTTAGACTCTGTGATACTGCTTGAAGCTATCTTTAAGGGCACTTAGAATCAATTCATCCTTTCTTTCTTACCTTGGCAAAACAATATTCTGGAATCAGTTTTTGCTTTGAGTTAGTGTCTGAAGGCTTTCTCTCCTAGACAGAAAAGGGGACAATGGGAACCTCTCCATTGCCCTGCCACTCTACTTCATGGCATTCCATGAAATAAACTCTGGCTTGTCATGGTTTTTAAATTGCGCCAGGAGTCAGGCATAGCAATGGGCATATAATCCTCTGGCAAATTAGATCCTGACATTTTATGGAGGAAAATACAATTAAATCTCTTACTGAATCAATATTCATCTTGACATATAATTTATCTAAATTTAAATGGCATACATATTAATTATTTTAAATGGAGTTAAATAACCTGTTCAAAAAGACTATTCCCTCTGTAATTGCAGTTTTTTTAGCCAACGTTATTCTTTTGTTGATCAACCTAATGAGAAAAATGTCTACAAAATTATACAGTGTGCATGAAGATGTATGTGTGTGAGTTGTCTGATCAATATTATTCATCCAATTAAACTTTTAGTCTTAGAAATGGTCATGTAAACCACAGGAAGCAATTTTGAAAATAAGTTGTTTGCATGCTCGTTATTCATCGATCATAGATTTGAATTGTTCACGTGTGAGTGCCATATCTTACACATAAGAAAGTTAGGCAAAGCTGGATAATTGTGGAGGAAATGTGATAGCCTGATTATTCCCAGTATCTGTGGGTATAAGGTGCTGGAGAGTGAGAGTCAATATGTACAGGACTATGTTTACGAACAAAAGTAGCAAGTCAAATAAAAGAAAAAAGTTCTTCTGTGCTAGGTGGCCAAGGTGAGGTCAATGTCAATATTGGCAATGGCACTGCCAAGTCCATGTTTTGCATGACAATAATTTAATCAAGATGCGTTGATGACAAAGGGCTTATCAAAGATAGAATGTTTTAGTAAACAGGTTGGTTTGTTTGACCAAAGTGACACACATCATCTTTCACAAAGCTACTGTAAAAGTCATATCCGGCCTTGCAAAATGTTACATTGACAGCAAAGACGATGAGGTGTAATTTATTGGACATTTGACATGCTTATTACTCATTATTACAAAATGGTGTTTCTTTTCTCAGTTAACAGGGAAGTTTATTTTCACCCTATAGAAGCAAAATGTATAATAGAAATTACTGTAACTTAAGAGTTTAAACACAAACTTACTGAATCTAAGAATATTTTTACACTCAAGAACAGTATAGATAGTGTCCCATTTTGCTAACTGAAAAACTAATATATAGTGAATTTTAAAAACATGTAAACTTTTTCTCTTCCTTTGGGCAACTATGATAGCAACAGTCAGGTAAAGCCATTTATTATTAAACTTGGGAGTTCTGAGAAACCAAGTCTCTCACACATTTTATATGTGAATGTACTTTTTTATTATTTATTTTATTTGTTCATTCATTCAATCTCTCCCAGATTTCCTATGGGAGGTTTGCTCTTCAATTCTTTTTTAAGAGAAGGGGGGGGAAGAATGAATAGTTTTTACAAAATTCTATTTACAGCTTCTACAGGTAAGGACCATATTGAGCTGAGTTGTTAGCCAAGATTAAAAAAAAAAAAAAAAAAAAGTCATGAAATGTAACATTTCTGTCATTGTTTGAATAAGAGGAAGTATATGTGTTCCTAGCAGAGATAGACAAAAATTTTCCCAAGCAGTAAACTGAAAAAGAAATTCATCTACTGCTTTATGTATACACACACACACATACACCACTTCACTTATATAACAATCGTTGTTGTCAACAGAACGATCAAACCACCTGTGATACAAATGAGAGAAGCAATGACATTCCTTCATGAATTATTCTCAGAGCTGTCCAGTGCAGTAACTGGCTATAGGAAAGGAGAGGGCATTTAGTTTTCATTCCCAGGCCTAATTGTGAAATCTTTTGATCCTGAGATATCATACTTCCTAAATGAATGCCCCATCCATTAAGATTGGCTCCTTTGGGGAGACATTTCCAAACATACTTAAGTGTGCGGCTGATAAAATGTGAAGTGGTTTTTCCAACCACTTGTTGAACCACAGAATTCAACACTCTGCATGTATACCCCTGGCAATATGATTTGCTGAACTCTTACTCATGAAGGTCTATCTTAGCAGAGCCAAAACTGCTTCCTTGAAGACTCCACTGATCCCTTAAAGTTTTAAATCTGAACCATACCAGCCATATCCATTTCTTCCTCTAAACTGTAGCCTTTCAACTACTTAGAGATGTTTGATCTAAGTGACAACTTCAGAATTTCAGGGCAAGGAGAGTTGAGGGGTGGCATTCTGATTGCTTAAGGGGACACTTCTATGTAGCAAGCATGTTGTTCTGTTGCCCATCGTGTATTTATTTGTGTTGACTTGGGCAAAGAGGTATTATGGAAATTATAGGGCTGAGTTTTAGCCATTCCCACCCCAGTCATTCTGTGATTCCATCACCATCTACCAAAAGAACTTGGAAGTATACAAGCAGTGTTCACTGGTCTATAAGCAAATAGGTAAGGATAACTCTACTTCTAGCAAATAGACTAGAGAGGTTAAGTCTGAAGCCATCTGTAAGGACAATGTTATATTCTAGGGAAAGAAACAGGTTAAGGATTCAAGGTTCCTCAATTAAAAATCAGCAGTTATAAAGTAATGGGGTATAAGAGGTGGATAGCCTGGAAAATAAAGTTCTCACAACTCCTAGATCTTACCTGATGTGGGCTGGATCACAATGCCCAGGTTGGAGTGTAGTGTGAGCTGCTTTTATTGTTAACAATGTTGGCTCTCACCATTTGTTACAAGATTCATCGATGACCTATTTTAACTGTTGGGATAGGAGGCAAAATTTCAGTTAGATTCTTGCTGATCTGTAGGTATCTTTCCTAATAGAAGCTCAGACCCGTAATCATAATATTGACAATCACAACAATGATAACAATCTCTTTGTTTGTATCATTTGATAGCATATAAGGGACCTTGACATTTGTTCCTCACAGCATCCTTGAGAGGGTGGTGTTAACAGCTCTATGTCATACCAAAGTCATGGGTGGAAGAGGTGGCATGGCTTGATTTTCCCTATGCCACTGACAAGTCACTATAGCCTCAGGAAAACTGAATTCCCCTATGTAAAGGGAGCTTTTAGTACAGGAGAAGCTCAAAGGCAATATTTGGGTCATGGTGTTTGAGAGTAGAACTTTCTCTCTGAAAGAGCAAAGGAATTAAAGTGTGAAGCCAGAAGAGGACAGAGAGGCAAGGGGAGGTGGGCTCTCTTGGGGAAGTGTCCAGCCATCAGTCTGGAGCGCTCTGGACTTTCTCATTCTCTCTTTCACTGCCATCTTTTCTCCCATCCACTTTAACTGTAAAATTAACAAAGGTTGGGGGGCAGCTGTGGCTCAGTGAGTAGGGTGCTGACCCCATATACCGAGGGTGGCAGGTTCAAACCTGGCCCCGGTCAAACTGCAACAAAAAAATAGCCAGGCGTTGTGGCGGGTGCCTGTAGTCCCAGCTACTCAGGAGGCTGAGGCAAGAGAATTGCCTAAGTCCAAGAGCTGGAGGTTGCTGTGAGCTGTGATGCCATGGTACTCTACCGAGGGCGACAAAGTGAGACTCTGTCTCAAAAATAAATAAATAAATAAGTAAATAAATTTAATTAACAAAGGTCAGAGGCTCTTGTTGACCTTTCCTATGAAGTTCTGAAGCAGAAGACCTAGATTAGCTCCACTCCAGGCTTTGGGGAAGCTCCTTTGCACTTGTGTGAAGCAGCTTGCTCTTCCTGGTCCCAGTTTTCCTCTGCAGAGTGTATATAGATTTAGAAAGCTAAGGAGCGGTTGTAGGCAGAGATGCACTGGTAGAATGTTCAACAATGACAATAATGACATAAAGAAGAGGAAAATGAGAAAAAGGAAGGAAAAGAAAAAAGAAGCCCTGATTTGTACTGTTTGTCAAATTCTGTGGTGTAAATGCTCTCACCATGGCCCACTTTAAGCTACCAAATTGACATCAACTAGCTAGCAAAACTCCTGAAAATTTAGCTGTTGGCTTTTACAAGCCAGTAGGAGCTTTTCCAGCACAGCACTGGTTAGGAAAATGGCCAGAATAAAACAGGCACCCAGCTTCGTCTCTAGCCAGGCCTCAGGCATTTTTCACACTGTTCAACCTAGCTCACCAAAGGATTGCATATCAGGGATGTCCAACCTTTTTCTTTTCTGCTACATATTAGAAGAATAAGAGTTATCTTTGGTTTTCACATTGTACACACAAACCCAACAAAAGCTGATGAGCAAAAGGTGCATACTTTTCATGATACTCAACACCCCAGATAAGCAAAACAGTCCACCCCCACCCACAGATTGGACATTTCTGGGAGACAATTTAGAGCCAACTCTGCACAGACACAGAGGGAGCACATGGTTTGGGCTTTATCTTTGATACGCTTATTACCTGTAGAAATTGTAAGGAGACTAATGGATAACAGATCAAAATGGTACGCTCAGAATATTCTAGTATTTTTCTATTTATCCCCCTCCTATAAACAAATGTGTATGTGTGGGTGTGTGTGTGGGTGTGTGTGTGCGCACGCGTGTGCAGGTATACTCACAAACAAAAATTCCTCACAAGATTCATGAGCTCTCACCAAAGTAGTATAAATATTCAGAGGCTGGGCTTTATAAGGAAGTAGACATAAATTTGATTCCCAGAGCTTTCCCTTAGGCAAGACGCTTAAACTCTAAAGTGTCTTATCTGTAAATTAGGAATATTAATAAGTACCTGACAGGGTTGGTCTAAAGATTAAATAAGGTGGTAGTGGCTTAAAGTTTGTTAACATCCAAAAAATAATGGGTGCAGTTTTTATTTCCCCTATGCTGCCTTTTTAATTCTCCACTGCTGTCAACATCTTTCCTTCCTGTTCTTTGTGGACACTTCGGGAATAAGCTGCCAAGTACACATTGGGGGCGGGGGTGACATTTATTTGGTTCCTGTTTAAACTGATTGATAGGGGTGTTGATAATCTTGTGGATTTTTATTTAAATAATTTTCCCACATGTTCAAATATAATAATATACCTGTCACCCCGTACAGGTCTGGGAACAAATCTTATCTGCTTTGTCACAACATGGCCCCTGCCTGAGTAAACACAAATAGAGACTGGAGAGGCTGAGCAGAGCTCAGGGTATGTAACCTAATTCGCTGAAGCAAACAGGCGACATGGCTGCCAGGCAGAGCAGTGCTGAAGTATTTTGATCACAAAAGCAATGATTCAGAAGTCTCTAAAATTCAAATACAACATTGGTAAATTGTCCCAGAGGCTAACTTGAATCTTTAAAGTGCAAAAGTATCGGTGCCTATGAATATTTAAAAACTAAAACAGTCTCTGGGAACCCAGGGTAGATAGAGGTCACTGTCTAGTCTTTCTCTACAACTTGATAAAAATAACTTTTAAAAAATTTAGCTTTTATGTTTATCAATGTAATTCACGCACAGAGCTTAAAGAATCAGATAATTCCATAGGCAAGTAACTTTTACTCTTTTAGCTTGTTTTGTCTCCATATCCTCCAGATAGAATCTAATGATGCCACTTCTTAATTTTTATTTTAGTTTAGAAATTAGAAATTAACCTCCCTTTATCGGAATGAGGATTTAGCTACTTCTCACTCTCTGCTCCAGCTAATCCCCTAGTCACACAGAATAGCAATATTTTAATTGTGGCTCAATCCATTTTCAATATTTATATTTTAATGATTAAATAAGTGCTATACGTTTATTGTATAGTATATTTGCTTCCCTGGGCAGTCCTTTGGTTTTCCAATTCTTTTTTTCATTTAATTTTTCTAGTATGTATCACTAATTTACTCCCTAAAATATCCCAAGTTGTGAAAGACCTCCTCTTAATACATTGAAGTTTGACAGGTAATTACTGACTTCATCTAGAAAGAATACCCACAGAGCCTTCTGAATAGGTCTTATGTAGACAGATTATTCTCTTACAGTGATTGACATTTGGGGATCTTCTTTGGCCATTATCTTGGGGACTTCCGTTCGCTTATGTCCTGTGTTGGATCCAACATTCCCTGGGTTCCACTTCTTTCTTTGTTTTTTTCCTCTGTGTGCACTTTCTCAAATGAAAGTAAATCCTCAGTAAGTTTTTGAGACTTTTAAGTTGAAAATACTTTTATTTTACTATCCCACATAGGGATGGTTTGGCCACATAGAAAGTTTTCAGCTCATAGTCAACTTTGAATACATTGTTCAGTTTTCTTTTAGCTTTTAGGGTTGCTTTGAAACATCTATTACCTTTCTGGCTTTTGATTCTTTGCATGAAAACATTTTTTTCTTCCTTTTCCTGAAAAGCTTCAGAGCTTTTCTTTGTGTCTAGTCCTCTAAAGCTTGTTGACGTGTTTGGATGTGGGTGCACTGAACACGCCATGCTTTAATTCAGAAATTTTGTTCTCGAGTTATTTCTTCAATAATGTCTTACTTTCTGTTTTATATATTCCCTTTTTAAATTTTACTTTTCCCATTGTTATACCTTCTGAAATGGTTCATTTATTTTCTTCTATTTTCCATCATTTTTTCTTTCTCTCTCTCTTTTTTTTTTTTTTTTTCTGTATGATTTCCTCAGAATTACCTGGAAATCTTCCCATTTAGTGTTTTCCAGATAGAAAACAGTATGTAGTGTTTTCCAGTGTTTGGAGCATATGAATAATAGTTTTAAAAAATTTTTATCTCCCTATTTGAGCCATGTTTCTTGTTTGGCTGTTCATGTTGATGGCTGTATTTCAAAATACTTTCCCCAAATATCTCATATTTAAGTACAGGACACGAAATAGCTTACAGTGTAGATGGAAGAACTCTCCATGGGCTACTGTACAGGTTGGGACATTTTATACCCCAATGTCAGGTTTCTTTCTCTTAAAATGATCAGATTCCCCAGAAAAGTCTCCTTCAGCCTTTGCCTTGAGGTTCTAATCATGGATCTCTGCATCCAGGAGAAAGTCTGAATATTTTCATATGCGGTATGCACACTTTTATTCAATAACACCTTTTTTTAATTCAAAGACCCCTTTCCAGTATGGCACCCACTTTTCAACTCTGCCCAATATTCTCCGATCTTGAGATCTGCTGTTTTCTATCGTAAGAGAAAAAACTTCCAATATTTTGCCAGGATGTGATAGTAGCAGTCCCTTAGCTGTCTGGTCTCACTGATTTTCAAATACAACTTCAACCAGTTCTCCTGCTAGGAGCTCCCTTTTTTGAAGTACCTAATACTATCAAGCTGGGGATTTTGCGGTGCAAATTGGGTGTCTTCTCTGCTTTCTCTTGCTTACATTTGAATTATAAACTGTTGGCTTATAATTCTACTTTACTGGGTCTGCTAATTCAGTTCCCATCTGCTTTAAATTTTTATTTTCTCCTGTTTTTTTTTAAACGTTTCTGAGTTTCTGTGTCTATTTTTAGTCCCTAAACTATTGTTCCAATGGAGTTTTGAGACAGAAGTAGAGGGAAATGCCCGTGTAAAATGCACACCCCCCAACTAGAAGTCTGTATTTACATTCTAACATAATTTTCCCTCAGTTGCTTTCAGTGGATTTAAGCAACTGAGGGAAAATTAATTCAGCATTAAATTCTTAATTCAGCATTTAATTCTTCTTCTTCCACTTTAACGTCTTATTCAACTTCATGAATGAAGTAGCCATAGATGTCCAGCCCTGTGCTGAGTATTGTGGGTGCAGCAATACAAAAATCAGACTCCCCTCTAGTAATTTTGGTGGTGATAAAAAGAAGACAATCAAAGACAGTTTGAAGCCATCCTTTTTTGCAGAGCTTAATTATATCATTCTGTTTTTCTCTCTTTTCCCATCTCTCTTAAATTAACCATCTCCCTTTTTAGTTAATTTAAAATTACAAAAATGTTTGCTATTTTTCTGTGTCTTTCAACACCTACAACGTAAAAATAAGCCCCTTTCCTTTTATATTCTGTATTTTCTTATATTTTGGCTCCACTATTCATCACCACCTCTGCCGTGCTTAGTCTCCCTCCACTTCATCCCTGCTTTGAGCTATGCTTAATGCATCTTCTTGCTGCTTTTTTCACATGACACACACTTCTCATGCAAACAACATTTAAGAAAAGTCTGTTCCTTTCATCTTTCTAACTGCAGTGCCTCATTGCAAGCCAAGATAAACAGAGAAAGCCCTTGCTTGACAAAAGTGCTTTCTTTAATAGGAAGATGGATATTTAGCAAATAATGTTAAAACAGTATAGTATGTGTGCTAATACATGCAATTAGAATTGACTAGTTATTCTTTAGTTCCAGGAAAACTGCCCTGGGGATGGCAGGAGCTGAGCTATTTTGAAGAATAATTAGAAGTCGACTAGATTCCTTCTGTTATGATCTCACATGCTCAGTTTGTACATTAGCTTCCTTACCGTGCTGTAAGCATATTAACACAGGGGAAGTATGAATACTGCTTAGCATAGCACCTGGTACATAGTAGAAGCTCAATAAATACTGAATGAGTTAAAGGTTTAAAAGAAACAGAAATTAGAATTAAATATACATTGCTGTCTGAACTTTCCTGAAGTAAATAGGTGAGTAAATAAAACCAATGTTATAATCCGACTGTCCTATGAAAACTTGGATTAAGTAGCTCTAGTTATTTACTGTTATATTCTTTTCTAAAGAAACAACTTTTTAAAAACAATCTTATTTACTTTCCCAAACTATCTGGCAGCTGTCCACTAGCTTGACTGGAATGTACTGTGATTGATAAAACCTTACAAGACACTCAGCTGCTTCTTTTCTTCCAAGAAGAGATTCTAATTATTGCAGTTTGCAGGCAAACAGAAAAATTCAGTGGTTTAATTCAAGATTCAGAGTTGACCTCAGTGCAAAGTTGGAAATAGTAGGAAATAACACTAGAAATTGAGACTGTGGTATTCTGAGTCATTCAGAAAGAACCTGGGTTTCAAGCCCTGGTTTCTCAGCTAACGAGGCAAATGCAGGCAAAAACACCAGCTAAGGTTGCTCATCAGTAAAGGGAATTGCTGATCTGGAATGCAGTTCCCCATACTCATTTCAATTCATAGTTGTACCTCAGATCTTATAAAGGCAACAGAAAGATCATTTGAGGATGACTGAGTCCACACAGGAGACTCAGAATCGACACATGCTATTATACCATTAATTTAACTATAAATATCTAGAACAAGTGGCCAGACACCAATGGGGCTCTGGTGCCAACTTCTGAGTCCTGCTCCCCAACACTTTTGAAGTCCTCTGCTAAGAGTGCTTAAGAAAAATAGTTCTATTCAGGTTTAGTTGGAGTGACTGCCATGCACCAGCAGGTCCTGATAATCCTCCTTTAAAGAGGCTACAAACTATGGGCATGCAGACCTGCAGGTGACCCTCACCCAAGAGCCCTCGCCGCCTTGGATGACTTGGGCAGTCTTAATTTCACTGCAGACCCCACTGGGCTCCCTTTGCCACCTGGACTTGAACTATCTGCCCCCTGTGTTTGACGATCTACAGGAAATCCAGGGCATTCATTAATAGTTCAATTTTTAAAAATCATTTTGTTAATGCTGAATTGTGGTGTACTATGCACTGCATAGCAACTATAATGCTGGCTCTGAGTTTGAAGCCCAGTGTCACCCTGCTAGCTAAGAGATAGTAGGAGGTAAGTTCCTTAGCATCTGAGCTTAATGTTGTCATAAACTCAATTTTGTTTCTAATTTTCATAAATTAAAAATATTAATAATACCCATATAACTTATTAGGTCTAAAGACAGAATAGGATAATCCATGGATGTTTAATATTAATATTAATTCTTTCATTTTTTACTCTTTCTATAGTTGCCATCATTTTTATATTTTTTCTTATCATTTTTTATATTATGTTGTCATCATTTTTATAGGATGCAACCTTAGCAGAAGTTTTCTGCCTATATGTGCCTCATTAGCTGAGTAACAGGGTTTGCAAACCATTTGTCATTACTATTATATTATTATTATTATATATTTTGTTATTAATTTATTATTCTGTAGCTTCTTATCCTAGGTGGAGAGGATTAAAAAAAACTTAACAAGATAAGATGTTTGAATTTGAAGAACTCACACTTCAGTAGCAAAGAGATACAAACAGCGTAACAAGCATGACAAGAGGTGCATTTCTAAGACCTATAGGAGCAGACTTACAGAAGGAGAAGGAAAAGGGGAAGAGTTAGAGGCCCCACAGCCCAGGTGATATCCCAGAGTGGCCACTCTTGTTTTGGCCCAAGGGATAAGGTATCTATGCTAGAGTCAATCTCCCATTTTTAAAATATGCTCCATCTTGTCTGTCTATGAGCTCACTGTTGTCTATCTTAAGTAATTGTCCTTATCTCAACTTTTAATCAGTAATGTTCATTATTTATAATGTTTAGGAAAATATGTAGAAGTTAAAGAAGGTGAAAAACAAAATCATGTTTTTCACTCTTATGCTTTAGTATATTTCTTTTCAGTCTTTTCTTTTTCCCTGTACAATGTGTTTGGGCCATACTTTATGTAAGAGATGCTTTATGCCCACTAGGCGTGGTGACCATAGAGCATCTTGTCTCCCAGTGCTTTGTCTGAGTTACTAGTGACAAAAAGGAGGTACACTGTTGAAACATTAACACTGTCCCACTCCCGTTTCTTGCCCAAGATAACACAGGAGATGCATATGGCACACCACTGAATGATTACTAGAGACAAATGGGATATGAGCGCTGTGAACTAATAGCCTTCATCACAGCAGCGTTTGCTTCCAGATGCAGGGCTCCAAGTATTGGCCTCCTTTCCTTCTGTGGTTCTGGAGCCCATGCCTGGAGTAATTAGGGAGAGAGTGAGAGAATATTTTTGCAATGACATAGTTAGTCTGTAGATGCAGACTAATCCCTCCCTCTGTGATTTCAAAATAGACATTTTTGAAGAATTTTTTTTATCTGAAGCATTAATTATCTTCAAATGAAGGGACAAAAGAAAGACATTATTAACTGAGCATTTACTACAGACCATTCTTGTGCTGGCATCTTCACATTTCACTTCTTCCAACAAGCACCATGCCCCTTATCCTGGGTTACAGATGGGTAAACTGAGGCTCAGTAAATTTGAGTTCTGTGACATGGTCACATGGTTAGGGAGTGCTGGAACTGTGATTCAAACCCCCCAAAGAAGATCAGATTTTCCTACCCATGCTTTCGAGCTGTACATGTTCCTACTTAGCCCACTTGCAGGATTAAATGCAACCATACTGTCATTATTCGCATTTGATTAATCTCTTCCTTCCCTCCCTGAGGTTCTAAATTCTGATTTTAACTGTCTGCTATAAATCCAGCACAGAGCACAGAGTATGACAAAAAAAAAAAAAAAAAAGGCTAAAGCTCAGTAAATATCTGTTCAACATATGAATGAATAAATGAGTGAAATCCAGGTTTTTCTAATTTCTAAATTAGAGATTTCCAAAGTCTTAGAAACTACATTTCTCCACTTCTCTGGAAACTGCATTTGAGGTAACCAGAGGCACAATACTGCTCTAATAAAAAATAAATAAATAAATTGAAGGTCAAATGATTTACATTTTCTCCTCATTTAAAGTAGGAGAATGAAACATTTCCCAAATCTGATGAAGTTACAGGAAATAGAATTTCTCACAAAAATGGAGGGTGTTAAAACGATAAAATCTGGGTGAGACTAAAGACAACTTTTCAATTCTCTTTTTCCCTGTGCCTTAAAAAATGGTTATGACAGGAACAGTTATCATTAACATTTTCAGTGGTCAACTTCCTGGTATAGGGCAGAGGAACAGGAATCAGAGAAGGGTACTGGATGGGAATGGCAAGCTGTAAGCCCAGGAGATCTGAAGATTGGTAGCAGGAATTATTCAGAAATATCACAGTTGGACCAACGTAAGGCCCCATGAAGTGCTCATATTTAAAAGAACCTTATATTTCAACAGAAGGCAAATGATCCTCTCAGTTTTAGAACCTTCCAGCAGTCAGCCAGTGACACTCCAAAGTGAGGCCCAATTGCAGAGGTGAAGGCATCACTTTCATCCAGTTGTATTTTCTTTTCTTTTTTCTTTTTTTATTTTTTTGCAGTTTTTGGCCGGGGCCGGGTTTGAACCCACCATCCCTGGTATATGGGGCCAGCGCCCTACTCCTTTGAGCCACAGGCGCCGCCCCCCAGTTGCATTTTCAACCCCCTCGCTCTCAGGGCAATCTGAGCACACTTGAGAGGCTCCTGATCACAGGAGTTTAGAGGCTGCCCTGGGAGGACTCACAGCCTTCCAGCCCAAGGATATCCCTCTCCAGGTTCCTTTTTCTCCCTCCCTGTCCAAAGTATACTCAATACAGAGTAAACCTGTCTAGTGTACATTGCCCTTGGTCCAGTCTTTGTGTTTCCTTGGCAGTGTTGTTTGCTATGGATTTAATTTAATTTAATTTTTAATTTAATTTAGTTGTTATTGAACATATACTTAGGCCAAGTTCCATGGTGAGTGCTTTATTTGGATTGTTATTCTTCTTGATAATCATCTGATGAGCTAGTTTCACTGTATTATTATCCCCATCTCACAGAAGAGGGAAGTGAGGGTTAGGGAAGTAAATTTACGGTTGAAATTAGATTATAAAGGTTAGAAATGAAAGTTATCTCCACTTAGTGTGACATGGACCCCACATTGAAAAACCACATTTTCTATTCTGCCCCAGGGATGGTTTCTCCCAAGGACAATTGCAAAGTCCTTCTGGATAGCCTTCTTGATTCCATCCCATCCTCAACATTCTACCCTCCATAGAAACCCCAAATGGGTTTTTATAGATCTTGACTTAGTGCTATTTTTATATATGCAAACATAGAAGCAGTTATAAACCCCTTGCACTTGTAGCCACCTTACAACTATTAAACTATACAACAATTCAAATGCAAGATAATAGATTCAGTCAGATGGGAGAGATGTGTTAAAAATAAGTCATTAAATTTAGGCTTCACGGCAAGTTCTAGAAGAATGTATTTCACTCGATGTTGACTTGATTATTTTGATGTTGAATGTGATGATCCAGAAGGATAGTTCTCAACTCACATCTGACCAGCATCTCTCTGATCATCAGTATCTGGACTTTGACTCCTGTTCAGGTCCATGCCCCAGCCCCTGCCACTTCTTTGCACTTGACACACCCATCAAGATGGGGAGTTCAGACAACATGGTTCTGGGTGCACGCTGTTTCTTCTGCCATTATTGTCCACTGTCACAGCCTACATGATGAACTGGTAAAGTACCACTTCCTCTGAGAAGCCCTCCCTGGTACTCCTAGAAACTCTCATCCTATGAGCTAATTATGTGCCTTGCCCACATTTCTAGAATACTCATCTTATATAATGATTGGTTTGCCACACATATCTTTCCAACTAACTGTAAACTTCTCAAGGTGAGAGGCAATGTGAGAATCATTTTCATCCATTTAGTACAGATTCAGAGTGGGAAAGCAACTTGTCCAAAGTCACACAGCTGGGTCTCTGGGTACCTTAGTATGGTGAAGGGTTCCGACAATACAATTTTCATCCAAAGGCCGAACCTGACTGCTTCCTTCTATGAAACTGTGGTCTAGAATTGTGGTGTGTTTCTTCCACAGCTTGTTTCTTTTTGGTGACTTAGTACTTGATGAAAGAGTCAAAGGCTCAGATTCTCACCTTGTTGCTAGTAACTATGTGGCAACTTGAGCTAGTCCCTCCCTCTCTCTGGGCCTCAGTTTCCTCATCTGTCAAGTGGGGGTGTTGGGCTAGATGGCACTGAGCCTCCTTGGATTCAGTCCAGTGCATACGTGTAGCTCACAACTCCTGGGTGACCTTGTCACGTCAGCAGCCCTGGCTTTGCCAAAAGAGCTGACTGAGCCAGGCTGTGGAATTGAGCAGAGGAAAGAATGGCCCCTTCACAAGGGCCATTTGCGGGGGTGTTATCACCAGAGGAAATTGACTCAAGGAGATAGCACCCTAGTATCAGAGAAAGCCAGGCTATCAGTGAGCAGCCCCCACAGTTCCTGCCCTTCTTGCCAAGGGTACCTCAGGCTGGGTGGCCTTTCTGACACACAGTGTAGACGGTGCCAGGCCCAGGACAGGCCCTTGTGGGAAAGCACAGATCAGAGTCAGGCCCAGGGACCCAGAGGGCTCAGACAGGCCTGGCCTGCTCTCTGTAACCTCTGCGAATCCAGGCAATAATCAGGCAGAGAGTGGCACTATTTCCCTCAAGAAAGACTCTGCTGTTCCCACAATACCTGAGGCTCTGTCCTGGGCAGACGTTATCTGGGGCCCCATCCTTCCAAGCTGTGTCCTTCAGAGCTGGGCCAGGGGACACCCAACGATGGTTGCATTCTGTCTGCCATTTCCCAGAAATAGGGAGCAAGGTCAGAAAGAAAGCATTTAAGTAGCTTTGACCCACATCCCAGGAGACATGTCACTCTTTCTGAGATTTTCCTGCCACTTTTGCTGGGCTAACTTCACCTTTAGTTTCAAACCTTAGCTCAAGGGTCACCTTCCCTAGGAAGCCTTCTTTGACTTCCCAGGCACTAATGGACTAGGTTGGGTACTGAGATGGGTGCTTTTTTTCCTACGTTTGCCCTGATCATCTGTTTACTCCCTGAGAGACCTAAAATACATTAGAGAGAAAAAATCTTTTAAAAAATAAACCAAAAAAACAAAAATCTAGAAATGGTATCTGATAGTATAGTACCTATAGTCTAGTAAGGGATTTAGTCAAATCATCATACAATAGGTGAAAAATTAAACAACAACGGCTACATGCCATGCCAAATAGCAGGAGAATTTAATATCGTTGGGGATGGGAGGAAGCAGGCAAGTGTTGACGGAGCTGAAGAACAGGAGGAGGTGTGGGCAAAAGGAGTCAAGGAAGCTCCCTTGTCTCACTGATCCCTGAATCCCTAGGGCATCTCAGAACTTAGGACCTGATCATTACCCAGGAAATGTTTAAAAACATCAAAGCCGTATTTTCTGCCAAGTTGGCCCCAAGTCTGGGGTCTGGTCCCAGCCATGGTCCGGTTGTGCTGTCCTTGTCTTGGAATATTTTCACTTCATTGTCCTTCTGGAAAATGCCCCTGTGTTGCCTCAGATCCAGTCTTCTATGTGGCCCTGGCCTGGAGCTCATGTGCTAAAGACTTTCAGACATCTTATTTCTGTGAGGGTCTCCAAAAAAGCGTGCACCTGTGATTCCTTCCCCAGACAACCCGTCTGCATCTCGACCTTTCCTGACCTTTTATGCCCAGAGACACCATTGTCTGAACTACCCAATCCCCCCTGCCACCAGTACTGCAGCTCTTGAAAGTTTCAGCTTATTGGTGGGCTCTCCTGAGCACGTTCCCCATTTCTCTGAGGGCCTGCCTGTCTCCAGGGAACAGGATCAGTTCTGAGACCCAGGCATCCTTGATTAATGTAGCAGACCAGCCATGCCCAGCACCCTCCTGAGACACTACCCAAACTTTCTTCATGTTGCATTCGTCGCAGACAAGAACACATTTGGTTAATCAACTCTCTTTTTCCAAACTGGAGCCACTGTGATCAAGATTGAAAATGTGCCCCCAGTGGAAGTGGCTACTGTTTCCAATTACATATGCTTCTCCCAGCCACCATGCAATCTGTTCACTTCATGCTGGTTTGCAAGAGCTGTTCGCACCAAACCATTGACAGCCACTATCTAAACTGAAACCATCTGCTTAGCCATTTGCCATGCATGGCTGGGTCTTGCAGACTTACCCAGTTGAGGCCCTGTGGAGCAGTCCATTAAACAAGCATGAATTAACGCAGCCTGTTTTTATTAAATGTCTTGCAACTGATGGGAAGATGGACAAGCCTGTCTGGCAAGGATAATGGCCAATCCTCACAGCATCTGAAATCTTGGATCTACTCCAGCAGCACCCTGCATCTCAAGACCATCGAATGTTTCAGAAGTGTGCTTGTGCTTAGAGACATTTTTTCTGAAAATGCTTTGTAAAAAATGTTATGGTTTCTTCTCTTTCCTGTGAAAAATTCAGGCATAACCTGTACTCCTTCTGTTTCCTTGATATTACTTAGATAGAAACTCAGAGAGAAGCAGATTAGAGTGACTAGGAACCTTCGTGGAGCCCAGATATTCTCTATTGCTGTTACCAAATCCAGAAGATTGGATGGTAGGTTTACTTCTTACTGGTATGGTGACCTATTCAAGAGTCAGGACTGGCTTGCTGAGTCACCTTGAATAATCTTTCATGTACTTCATCTAAACGCCTTGGCCTAGGTAGTGAAACCCTAGGGGAGGGGATATCTTGGTCCATTCTTATCAGATTCTGACCTGCATGGCTGGAACTTTTTCTGGACATTGGAGAAGAAAACATTAGTGGGCAAACCCAAGGGCATCACCAGTAATTAAGATAATTCAACAAACTATGCCTACTTTGATTTCAGGGTCATCAAACAACTTTCTTCGAGGTGCAAGAAATAGCTGTGAGAAAAAATTGGCCTCTTGAGGAAATACAAGCATCCATTCCTCTTGATATTATATTTCACAGTAGGTAATACAACGGTTTAATATAGTGGCATTCTTAGCAAAGTATCTCAGGAATGGAAGAAAAAGTATCCAATGTACTCAGCCCTACTATGAAGCTAAATTATAGCTTTCACATGAAGGCTATAACCCAACTATAGTACAAGACTATGGGGAAAGGGCCAAGGAAGGGGAA
>CAUYPK010049350.1:0-12564 GCA_963574355.1 Loris lydekkerianus | reverse complement strand
TGCTTCTCTCAGTGTGGATGCTCTCTTTATTTTCTTGGGGGGACGGGAGAGGGGGGAACATCCCTTTAAGGCACATACAGTAGGGAGTGTCCCAAGCGGAGGAATCTCCCCCCTTTCTATATGTGCTTTTCTGATTAATCTTTCAACCCCATCCCAGGTGTCCCAGTCAAAGAGGTTGCTCTCCGGAAGCCAGGGTGCAACCTCAAGTAAACATGCCCAGGCTTGAAGGGCCTGACTATCAGAGAGATCTAGTCCTCTGCTTTTGAGTAAGATTTTAAGGGATTCCAAAGCAGGGTCAAATTTAGAATTGGACTTCCCCATAATTTATGGGGGTACACTCACCTGCAGACCGATTGGCCCGTCAGCGAACTTCGGGACAAAAAATGAAAGTGACCTCCTCACACGGGGCACCAGTCTGCCGGGCTATCCAGCAGGTCCAGAAGAGGGAGGAGAGCAAGGCCAGCCTGACTCCATCCCCGGGGCTGAGCGGGATGGTGAGTGTCCCGGCCCTGAACAGGAACACACGGAGCCGGGAGTCTGTCGAATCAGGAACTCAACTTTATTGTGACAAGCAGCTGCTTATATAGAGCGTGGGGAAGGGGTGGGGAAAGGAGGTGGGGGATGAGGTGGTGTGATGGGTGGTAACAGGGTTGGGCCAATGGCATGGTACCATGTCGGCTGTATCTAGGTAGAGGCAGTTTCAGGCCGGGCCTTCCTGAGTCATTGCTACGTGGAAGTAGCTTGATGGATCTGCTTCTAGTCAGGCTCGGGAAATTGCACTAGGCCTCAGACACATGGCAGGGCCCAACAAGGCATGACCATTCCTTGCCCTCAGGAATTGTCATGAGGGCTAGTGGTATTATTCTTAAGTAAAGGACAGCAATGTCGAAAATGGAAAGGAAGACCCAGGAGGAGAACAACGTATTGTTAATGAAATAGTGCACTGTTTGCACATGGCTTATATATTAATTCTTTCCTCCTTCTGATTCTCCCCTCCTACTATTTTGGGCTTACTCTTGTTCTGTGGCTGTTTTAACAACGTGAACAAGATGTGCGTAAAAGGTGAAATGCAATGCAACATTTTTTCCTTAATATGGGGAATCTTGATCCTCATTTTTGACTTTGTATAAAGCTATATAAAGCTTTGTACATTATTTTTATACGAAGATTATTATGAACTATAATCGGAAGTTATAAACCTGCTTTAGCAGAATTTTGAGAAAAAATTGAATATGTGCCGCAAGATGGAAAATCACATGAACACATAAAGAAAGATCAGGTTCTGAGAAAATACAGAAAACAGAATGATCCTGTAAAAAAGTGGCAAAATCAGATAAAGGATGAGGGAGCAAGAACTTGTAGATTTGATTTTTTAAAATGTAGCTCTTCCATCTGACACTCCGGCCCTACAGTGACTATGGCAAATCACTCAGAGTCTCTCTGAATTTGAATGACGACCTGAGAAATGAGATGTATTTGCCCTGTCCTCTTCTGAGCATGAGACTCAGAAGCTTGACGTGGTTTTCCTGTGGTAAGAATGAAGTCATGGTCATTCTCAGTGCCCAAGAGCAGCCTGTAAAGGACACAGCTGTCCCTTTCATGGTGGCTGTGCTGTGGGAGACGTTATCTGCCCGTGTACCTGCACCTTTCAGAGGTTGAGGGACCCAGTGCTTCCCATTCATGCTTCCGTCTCTCTCTCTGCCAGTTATTTGACCAGATGTGTTGATGTGTCAAAGTGCTGTGAGGAGCAAACACTCACCAAGCAGCCCCCTTGTGTTAAGACACGATGGGAAAAAAGCCTTAAGGTCCATCAAGAATCTTACAAATCAGGGAGAGGAAAATGGGTCGCATCAATCAAATAATTATTTCCCAAATAAAATAGTCTCAAAATGATATGAGCACTCTAAAAAAAATATTGCCAAGCACTGTGAGATCGTGTAAGTTGGTCAGGTGGGGAGGGTGGGACGGGGGTGGAGTGGAAGCCAGTTAGGTGGGGCATTGGGAAGCAAAGCCAGGCAGAGGGTCACATTTATCTGGGGTTCATAGAAGAAACAAGAGTCACAGGTTGAGGGAGGCGGCCGTCCATAATTTCAGCCGATGGAACAGCCCATGCAAAAACTTGGAATGGAAAAGAACAAGGCACTTTTGAAAAATTGAAAAAAAAATAAAAAGAAAAAAAAGGAGGTCTGTGTTGGTCTGTGTTGAGGGAAGAACAGGGAATTGGAAGCAGGTGGTCTTTGACGAGGATAGGGAGCACGTGACAGTCAGGACATGGGACCTTAATAAGACACATGGGGTTGCTGATATGTTATTTAAATAATTCTGGGACATTGCTCACTTGATATCTCTAGCAGAGAATTTTAGGGAGAAAGAAGCATTATTTAAATGTTTCTTTTACAAATTTAACAACCTAAGCAGCCTATTCGATAATTATAAAAGTTAAAAAATTACTTTTATTACTTTTATAAGTTACATAACTGACTTTTTCATTACTTAATGATTTGGATACAAATTTTAAGAATGGAGCTGTATTTAGAGAGCAGAATACAATTCTCACTGTATCTACACCCACTTGCAAAATCTGTTTTTTAACACATGGATTTTTTTTAAAAGTCTACCATGTCTGATTGATGCGAGTTTACCTTGCCTGGCTTTGTGCATATAAAAATAAAATTGTTACCTGACAGTCACAGATGTATAAATGACATTCCTTTTGCTTGTGACCTGGCTTCTAAATAATTAAGACCAAATATAAGTATTTGAACGACTGTTCAAGTCAGTTTTACTCATACAGTTGTATTCTAAGAGTAACTAACGATTCTAAGTTTTCATTTGCACGAGAGATTTACAACTAGAGCAGGGACCTGAGCGTCCCGGTAGGGATGCATCCCGTTTATGGAGGCCTCCGGAGGGAGGTGCTCTGGGGACTCCCCCCCCATCTGCAATCTGTCTGTGCAGCTGCTGAGAAGGGAGCTCCTACAGTGGCGATGCAATGCTTGGCTGGCACATAGGCCTGCACTTCTTGATCCTGATAATTTCTGCATTATCTTTAAGTCAGTTTTTTGCTTAGATCTAACTGTCACTCAAAATGACATCTGTTCTCGCAGCCCCCTCTCAACTTGGTCAGGACAAAAATAAGGTTTGTATTATATTTAATTTCCCACTGTAGTCATAGCAATTCCCTCCTCCATTCAACCTGCAACACAGCTCATCCCTCTGTGGAGGCCGGGTCTACCCGCTGGACACTCCCAGCCACTCCTGTCCCTCTCTGGACACCAGGACTCCGTGGATTCTCTCTGGCAGTGGACAATGATGCCTCTGGAATTTAGCCATTGCTGTATGCGCTGCTGCTATGGTATGAAGGACTGTCCGCTATTTTCTTGTCCAAATATCACTGAAGAAAAATAAATAGGAAGGCTGCAGTGGCCCAAGATTGACAAGTGTGTCTGATGGTTTCATCATTCTCCCTCAGCTCACCTCGGCCCGGGACACTCCAATGCAAGTCCCACTTAAGAGGGTCACACTCCTTTGCTTCCTTGATAACCATTCACCCTTGCCCTTCCCCAGCAGAGGGAGTGTTTGATCCCTTATCCCTGTGGGTTAGGGAGAGACACAGGGGAGGAGCACAGGATGCCCAGGGATGCGTGCTCCCAAAACTAGGGCTTGGGACAGGCCTGCACCTTGGAAAGCTCCAAACCAAGCACTACTCATTCTTTTAACTTTTCAATTCTGCCTTGTTCTCCCTTCCCTGAGTCAGGGATTCCAAAGACTAGGTGGGGAGGGAAAAGTGTCAAGGGCAAAGCAAATCTGTAGTAGAAACAAGAGAACATCCGTCCGTAAATTATTGTCATTACCTTTCCGCTGCACTAGCAAGCAGGGTGGGAGGTGAAGCCATTCACGACTCTGGCTCAAGGGAGCATCTAGAATTGTGTTTTGTCATTGCAAAGGTCCTGGCAGGCAGGGCGTAAAGATAATGCAAATTGCACTGTTTTGAAGCAGTCAGTGCATCTCTCTCCCTTCCTTATGTTATTCTGAAACATTTTCTAAACTTTTCTTTGAAAAATAATCAGGACAATTTTCCTGTGCAAAAGCAGAAAAAAATGCATCAGAAACACACACACAGTATAACCTCTTACTGGCCGATTTGAAATGAAACATATATGGTCTGTTCATTAGCACATAAACAGTTTGGCAATCTTGGGTGGCGAAATTCTATGAAAGATGAAACGGCTACATGTCTAATTTTAAGATTCATTTATTTTGCTAGACATTCAATTAACATACTGTATAAATGGAATATTAATTTAGATGTGTAGTATATGTCCTCTCTTATACAAAATAATTTTCCTCTTCTAGTCCCACGTATATATGGCATCAGAACGAGTAATCTGCCAGATTTTTTTCAGAGTACATTTTCTTCCATTCCACTGCAGTTGACTTATTTATAACACCTTTAAAATTTGTGACTGATGTTCTCACTGGATATTTTAATATTTAGACACAATACCCATTAGGACAGTAGGAGTTTACCCAATAAAACCACTTACTGTTCTATGTTTTAAAATAATCTTTATAATTTTGGAAGAGCTATGTCACATCGGGAATAAAATAAATAGGACCAATTTTCTTCATTTTCCTCTTCACCCCTTCTGTCAGGGGTCTGTGTGGGCTTTTAAAATGACCACGTATTGATGTTACTGCAAACTGTATCTTTTCCAATATAAATTATGTATGGCATTTATATTCCAATTTGAGAAAATAACTTTAAAACATTTTGAGAACTTTTGGTTCTGAGAATGATTTGAAAAATGGTAGCCAACATTATGTAAGTTTCCTACGGCAGCTGAACCAAAGTGCAACAGACAGGAGACACAAACAATAGAAATTTATTTCCTCACAGTCTTTGAGTCTACAAGAATGAGATCAAGGCATCAGCTAAACCAGCTTCTCCTGAGGGTGCTCTTCAGGACGGATGGATGGCTGTCTTTCCTATCTTTAAAAGACAACACGAAACACACGTACAACTAACACTTGTTCCCAAACAAAAACGAACAGGAAGAATGGTATACAGTGCTCCTCTCTCTTCCAAAGGCAAACAAACAGAGTAAAAGGAAAGGAAACCCAGGACCTGGGCCTACACCCTCTGGGCGCCCCTTCCACGGCAGGGACGGTGCTGGGTGCAGAGGGGCAACCTGAACACACGATAAGGGTTCAATCAGTATATTAGTATTTTCCTGATGGGATGTATTTTTATGTATGTTTTACACTTTTTATTTACTGAGACATTTTTCTCATTCCTCCTTCCTATTTTTGTTTGATTATTCGTGTTTTAGTATTTGCTTTACTTTCGATTGAGATGAAAATCAATATGGTATTTATTATCTTTAATGGAATCCTTTAATTGCTAATTTTAATACTTGATTTTTAAAAATTCTAAACTTAAATACTAGCTTAAAATGATTCTCAAACCTTATAATGTCCTGAAAATGAATACTTTGTAAAGCTATGTAGACCGGTGTGATGAAAATGTGTCAAATGGTTTATGAAACTAGTGTATGATGCCCCGTGATCATATCGATGTGCACAGCTATGATTTAATAAAAAAAAAAAATAAGTAAATAAAACAAAGATTCCTCCAGTCCCCTCAGTCATTGTTAGGTAATGTTTCATTTCCATCTTGTTTTGAAAACCTCAGCACCACCACCATCCTCACCCTCGCCAAGTGCAATGCTCAAGTGAACTGACTCCCATTTCACTGATGAGTTTATTTTCTCACCAATATCTTTTGGTGCCACAAAAACGTTGATAATCCTGTCTTATTGTTCTCTCTCTTGTTTTTGCAGTTTCATAACAATCTCATGTCATTCTTTCATCATTTTTTTCTAACTGCTTTGAAGATAAAGATATATACTTCAAGATATATACTGAAGATTTATGAGGCATTATTTTGTAACAATTTCCTGTCTGTAAAATATTTTAGCTCTCCGTGTTCACTAGACTTTCTTATATAAAAGACTAAAGTATTATGAATTTTACAGGTTTTTTTTTTTATTTTTTGGCCGGGGCTGAGTTTCAACCCACCACCTCCGGCATATGGGGCCGGCACCCTACTCCTTGCAGCCACAGGCACCACCTAAAATATTATGAATTTTGGAAAACATGCAGTGATAATATTTCCCAGCAATTCCCTCTGTCCACCCTTTTTATGATACCCAACGCAACTATATTCCGTGTACCATTGGGTCTTCCAATTCTGTTTTCTTTTACTAAATATTTCTCTCCTCTTGTCCTCTTCTGAACTTTCTATGCTGTCTGTGTTTTGAGTGGTTTACTCAGATTTATTATCCAATTAACTATCTCTTCATCTGTGTGTTGTAAGCTGTTTCATCCATTTGGTGGGCTTTTATTTCAGACTAAATGTTTTCATGCATCTATATTCTATTTATTTCTTTTGAGTTCATTGCCTTTCTTTTGTTGCCTTACACATATATAATTACTTTTTTGTTTTAATCATTTGGAACTTTTGCATCTAAAATTTTGCTAACTGAACTTCTTTCCGTTTAATTTCACCTCTCACCGTGCTTATTATTCTTGGTTGGTGGACGCTGCATCCTTGTGTGGGTTGTAAATTGGACTGTGGTTTGTTTTATCTTCTTCAGGTTTTGTTCATGAAACACTCAGCGATCTAGATTGAGAATATTCACTTCCAAGCTGGTTTTGCCACGTTCTTCAGGAGTATCATCAGACCGAACCTGATTTTTGTGTTAATTTTTAGATTAAGTTTTCCTCATCACACTGGTAGTAAATTTAAAACTAGAAAAATATTCAGAATTTATGGGCTAGAAAAGTTTTCATATTAACATTTAATAGTTTTAATATTCCAAAGGGCTAGAAAATTTGTTCAACCCCAAATATGCCTGTGCTTCGTGTGTGTGGTAAAGATTTCTGGGGAAACGTGCTCTCCTTTCCTAGCTGAAGCCTGACTCTAGGGCCCTTTGACTCTCTATCTGCTTTTGCTGAGGGAGGAAGGTTTGACTTGCAACCAAACTTGGTGGGCTGAAGACCCCCTGTCTTGTCACTACAGATGCTAAAAGTGAAATTAGACCAGGAACGAACCTGCCATGTACAAACTCACACGTGGTCATGCACACAGTCACACTCACCCAGATTCATGCTGAGTCGTTCATACTTGTTCATACTTACACACTCAGAATTCACATGTTCATGCATACACCCATGGACACTCTTGTAAACATATGCATGTACACCTGTTCACACCCATCTGTAGTACACACATGTTCACACGTACACTCATGGGCACATAGCGTACACTTGTTCACACTTGTTCATACTTACACACTCAGTGCTCACATGTTCATGCATACACCCATGGACACTCTTGTACACATATACATGTACACCTGTTTACACCCGCCTGTAGTACACACACACATGTTCACACATACACTCGTGGGCACATTCACGCACACTTGTTCACACTTGTTCACACCCACACTCTCACACACACACTCATGCTCCCTGTACTTGCTCACCCTCTTCACCTACTTTACCACCTTTCTTCTTTCTTTATTACCTTTCTCTTCTGTTACGACCCCATCAGACGTTTCTTGATTATTTTGAACTTGCCTGTGTCATGAAAATAATGTTTACCATATGTGATAAGATAATTTTATATTTTGAAGTTATTTGTTTTGCCCGACTGACCCATTGCAAAGAATTGTCCTGTATTTTGTTGTTTTGTTCTTAGTTTAAATCATGTTACATTCTTCACTGGGAAAACCAAATGCTAACAGTTTTTAATTCTCCTTTTTGAATCCATTTCTACCATTGTACTCTCCAAAATGGATTTGAGGTAATTGGGAGCAGAGCTCTGTGAATGAATTCTAGTATACTACGTGTCACCAACTAGAGGAAACTAGAAATGGCCATCAAGGACAGAAGGACAAGCTAGGCCTGCAGAGAAGGTTGATAGAGTTTCCCTGGTAAACACACAGTGTGGCTCTAAGATTCCAGATAGATGCCAAGTGGGAAGCCACAGAGCATTTACACAGGACCTGCACATGGCTTTCTCCAGAAACACTCTCCCTTCCTTCTGGCTGCACTTGGTGTTAATCACAGATGCCATTAGGCGATGCAGTGGGTAATGTGCTAAACTGTGACACAGTGGTTAACAGAAGAATTTAGCAACAAGTGCAGACTTCAACCCAGAGGTACGTGGTTCAATCCAGACAGTGGACTTACCTGTTTTATAAGTGAGGTAGATTTGAGCAGTGATTGCAGGCGCATCACAGGCTGCTCCTGTCAGTCCCTGGATTATCACTTCTCTACTCCCATGGAAGGAAGAATGGTCCTCCAGACGTCAATGTCCTAATTCTTCTTACTTGTGAATGTATTAAATTGCATGACAAAAAGGGCTTTGCAACTTTCCAATAAGGAGAACATCCTGGATGGTCCAGGTGGGCTCAATCTAATCACTTTGAGACCTTGGTAATGGGGAACAGGAATCAGAGGTGCAGTAGAAATGGAGGTCAGACAGATTCCAAACATGAGAGATTTCCTGTGCCTTTTCTATCCTGAGATGTAGGGGGCTGGGTGCAGGGACCAGCAGGAGAAACCAGGCTCGAGGGACCAGCCTCGAGAAACTGAGGGTGGTTCCTGGATGACAGCAAGCAGGACACTGGGACCTCAGAGCCTCATCTGCAAGGAGCTGGGTACTGCTGAAAGCTCCAAAGCCCAGAAGGAAGCCTTACTGCCAGAAGCTGGATTTGGGAGCCCCAAGCCTCTTAGCAGAGGGCTCCATAAAGCCCTGCTGTGCTGAGGCTTCTTTAGCATGTGGAACTGTGAGCTCGAACAACAGGCCCTGTGTTCATGGTGCTGAACTTGTGGTGATTGACTACAGCAGCAGCAAAACACTAACAACAGCCCCACCTGGATATCCTGTGCTCTAGGGGAGGAAAAAATCTATACTAAAAAGGAACTGTCTCACATAGTTCATTTCCTTTTTAATACTTAACTTTATTCATATATAAAAATATGTCTAATTCTACATATGTCAATGTAACCGAGAGTGAGAATTTGCAAAAATCAAAAAAGGACAATGAGGGTAATTATCTCATTGGAGATCATTCCAGGCTCCTGGACTTACTGTCATTCTTTAAGAATTTATGAATAAATATAAGAGTAAAATTGGTTTGTTGATAGGAAGAAAAATGATGAAACTAAATGGACACAGTCTTTTATTTGTAGAGGATATTGTTCTCTTTAGGATACACCAATGTATCAACATTTCAAGGAAAATGAATAAAGTACTCTGAAATTTGTATTTCATACATTTAAAATATTAAAGAAGTTTTATAGTTCCATAGATGCAATAAATAGTGAACACAATAGTTTGTGAGAAGTGAAATAAATGCTGCACAACATGATTGCCCAAAGTTCTTTCAAATACCTAAAATATAAAAAAGACATCCTCTGGGTAATTGTAGATACTCATGAGAAATAAAAAGACAAAAAAATTATTCCTGAGCAGCCTGTCATCCTGTGACCTGCAGGTACTGGGAGATCTGTAGGGAGGACACAGGGACATTCCTGAAATTGGGAAATGAGGCTCCTGTCCAGAGGGAGAGCTAAAGAACAGAAATTTAGCAAGTAACCTGGTGGATTAGAACTGCACCAAGAGAGAAGGTTGAAGAATGCACATCAACCACACTGAGATGAGCTGCAACCCCAAGAATATAAACAAAAGGTACAAAATCCATCACTAAGCAGACGGGAGTCCCCTCCCCCATGAGAACGGCTCGGAGTGCCCCACAAACAAGCAGAGTTCAAAGGTCCTCCCACTCCACTCCATGGGAGAGACCCTCTAAAAACTAGACCTACCTCCCCTACTCGGATGCCATGGTATTCTCCTGCCAGGCATAAAACTGTATAGAACTATATATATTCTCTACCTGCAATTCTGAGCTCCCAGCACTCCTCTCCACTCTTACTCTGAGGTCTGGAGGCCTGTCCCCCAGAAATCCAGATTCTTGGGTGATTTCTTGAGGGGTGTGAACAGGACCTAGGCTACAGCTGGTCAGTGCTAATTTGGCAGCACAGGAGTAAGGACAGGACGATTGGCTGAGAGGGAACCACGCTGGAGCGGTGGTGCCCCGAGGCGCAGAGCAGCAGCCATTTTTGGCAAAAATAGGGCTCCCTCCTGGATATTCCGAAGCCAGATCTCCTGTCTCCCTCAGCAACCAGAGGAGGCCGGGCATCTTCTCAGGTGGCAACCACCGTGGAATAGATCTGGGATAGAAACACAGGCCCCGTGAGTAAAGCGTTCGCTAGAGGTGGTACTGGCCTGGGTGGAGCGCAGGGACTAGAACATGTACATGCAGAGCTGGGAAATTCCCAGGGCAGGGATGACCCAGACGACCCCTTTACTGAGCCTAAGATGCATCTGGCCCTCAGGGATTGTCGGCCTATAGACGAAGAAGGCAGGATGCTAGAACTGACAGCTAACTGAATACAAACTTGCAGGAACAAAGACAGGGCCTGAGGTGCAGGCTCCGGGAACTCAAAATAGCTTCTCTTCTGCAGGGGAATTTAGAAGGGACAGAAACAAATTCCCACAAAGTTGTTCTGTTCTGTTCTGTCAGTAACATCAATCAGGGGCAGGGCTGGAACTAAGTGAACACCCCCTGGCCTCTATCAAGCACCTGAGGTTGTCAGGCCTAACCTCCCCCTGCTGGATAGAGGCAGAGTGCAGCATTCTGGCTGAGCAGATATAGATTTCCTTCTGATTCAGACAGGTACAAACCCCTGGAGTATCTATTCACTAGAGGCAACTGGGTCACAGCCCTGCAGGGCTATCAGTGACAGGGTGTGACAGAGGTACAAGATAGGGAAGGAGGCATCAACCTTCCCAGACTAATCTATTTGCTAGGTGGGTCCTCCTGACTTCACAGAGCACTGGAGCAAGTCATATTTGAGTTGTCGGTAGACCCCTTTGATCCAGTTGCCAGAGATCTTTTAAACTCTCCCAGTTGAGACAGGTGCTGACTGAGACAATTGTTTTGGACCTTTTGAACTGAGCCAATCGCCTGAGGACTATTCAAGTGGTACCTTGGGTGTGTGGTTGTAGGAAGGTTTGATTTTCCTTTTCCAATTGTTGCCTGTGGGGAGCGGGGTGACTTAATTGCTGGTATTTCTCCACAGCTGAGACTTCCACCCAGAGTAACTGTTTCGCTAGGGTCAAACAGAGACCAGCTGAAAACAGAACAGAACCACTTAGCCCCACCACACCAAACAGGTCCCCAGTTTCTCAGGCCATAGCACTGTACGGGTTCTCTACAAAGCTCCAGGGGGAAAATAAAATGGTGTAAAACAATCAAGGGGTGGAATCAGCTGAAAAACTCTGGTAACATGAATAATGAGAATAGATCAACACCCCCTCCCTCCAAGGAAAGATATGGCAGATGTAAATGAAGATCCCATTCATAAACAGCCGGCCGAGATGTCAGAAATAGAATTCAGAATTTGGATTGCAAACAAGATTAATAGAATGGAGGAAAATATGGAATTAGAAATTCAAGGAGAAATTCAAAAGTTGTCTCAAGAATTTAATGAATTTAAAAACAAAACCACCAATGATTTTGATGCACTGAAGCAAAAATTTGCAGCACTCAAAGATCTGAAAAATACAGTACAATACCTCAGTAACAGAGTGGAGCAAGCAGAAGAAAGGATTTCTGACATTGAAGACAAAGCTTTTGAATGCTCCAAAACTCTCAAAGAGGAAGAGAAATGGACAGCAAAAATGGTTCATTCTCTCAGAGCGCTCTGGGATAATTCAAAGAAGGCTAATATTCACCTCATTGGAATCCCTGAAAGTGATGAAGTGGCCTCACAAGGCTTGGAGGTCCTTCTCCATGAAATTATGATAGATAATTTTCCAGAATGCCAAGAGATTCTGAAAAGACAGTTTCTGAACCCCAGCATGACTCAATCCAAATAAGATATCCCCCAGGCATATGATAATTAACTTCACTAAAGTTACTATGATGGAGAAAATTCTGAAAGCAGCCAGATGTAAGAAATCCATTACCTACAAATGGAAGAATATTAGAATGACTGCAGATCTCCCTGCTGAAACTTTTCAAGCCAGAAGAGGGCGGTCATTGACTTTTAATCTCCTAAAACAAATAACTTTCAACCCAGGATCCTGTACCCTGCTAAACTGAGCTTCATTTATGACGGAGAAATTAAATACTTCAACAACATTCACATGTTGAAAAAATTTGCCACAACTAAACCAGCTCTCCAGGACATTCTTAGACCTATCCTCCATAAAGACCAACATAATCCTCCACCACAAAAGTAAACCCACCCCAAAATTTTTGATCAAATTCCAACTTCCACAGTTGCAAAAGGATTAAAAATGTCCACTGGAGACCACTGGAAGGAAAATAGAAATTGAGCATAATAGGACTAACAAAAATTTTTTTAAGAAAAGAGAAGACTCAAATAACGGGAAAGGAAAAAAAAGAAGAGGGAATTTCA
>CAUYPK010049349.1:0-21221 GCA_963574355.1 Loris lydekkerianus | reverse complement strand
TGTGATGTTTTTAGTGTCTGGAACCAAGTTCCTGGAGCCAAGGGTAACAATGCCCTACTTGCCCTTAAATGCTTTCCAGCTGTGACTATTCCTGTTAAACCGGGCTATGAATATTCCTGATAAGCTAATTCTTAGGTTTTCGGCTCCTGGCACCTGTCTGCAGGAGACTTGCTCTTTGCTGTTTAGTTTGCTGTTTTTTGTTATTGTCCACTTGAGGCATTGGAATTGGGGCTCCATGCTGCTGTCTGCTTTGAATCTTAGCTAAGGAATCTATAAGCAGCTTAACCCTGCTCAGCGAAGACTGCACTAAAAATGCCTCTGCACATTGTACCCCAGGATTGCATTAATGTACACAACTGTGATTTAATTTAAAAAAAAAAAGGAGCAAAAAGTAAGAGGTGGTGAAGGAATCTGTTTTGAAGATGTGCTTTTAAAGTAAATGGAAAACATTTGCAAAAAGAAACAAAACAAAACAAACGAACAAAGGAACAAAAAATCCACGCCTCTTCAGGAAAGTCCAGGATTCCACAGCTGGAGCCATTAGCTGTGTCTTGCTTACAAAAAGCTTATCACGGTACCCTTAGAAAATTTCCAACTTAACGTTGGCGGCATTATAAATAATGGGAAAAGCTGTCTGAGACTATTTGAGTGTTTTCTTAGATTATTTGTAAGTATCACATGCTAGACGGAAGACCTTTGACCCCTGGATGATTGCATAAAAGTGAGGACAGCTTCTCCTGGCCAGCAGGAGGGCCCACATGACTCTGCAGATAGCCCTTTCGGTTATTTTGTCTGAAATCCCTCAGGGTTGTCCCCAGATGCATGGGAAACACGTTCACTTTAGGAAAAAAGTCTAGCAAGGAGCATTCATTCCTCAAGTGTAAGACTTTTTAAAGTCTTTTATCTATCTGCTTATAATCTTCAGAATAGTTTTTAATTAACTTTGTCACTGAAAATTTATTATTACCACACAGACTGAGGCAGAAGGAAGTGTCAGTGGATGACAGGGCACTAGGGTAAGAGCATAGGGTCTCTCATTACCTGACCTGATAGGACATTCTCAACTCTTATCATTTGTAGCACTCCAGGCCAGTCACTTAACTTTCCAGAGCCTCAGTCTCCTTGCCGGTAGAATAAGGCTGAGATCAGCATGACAGGGTCCTTGTGAGGTGCTGTCCAATGTCTCTGAGCTTGGAGTCAGCTTTAGTGTTTTATTCTGAGATGTGTAAGTTTTTATTATGGACTTTTTATATTTATCAATTTAAAAAATTGGCATCCTTTTTAAGTTTAATGTAATCTGTTTTTAAATTGTATATTGCACTTGACTAACATATCTTTGCCAACTTAGAAAACAATATGCCAAATCCCTTATAGGAGTGTCTCATTGTTGGCTCAGTGCCTGTGGCTCAAGTGGCTAAGGTACCAGCCACATACACCTGAGCTGGCAATTCGAATCCAGCCTGGGCCAGCCAAACAACAATGATGGCTGCAACCAAAAAATAGCTGGGCATTGTGGCGGGTGCCTGTAGTCTCAGCTACTTGGGAAGCAGAGGCAAGAGAATCCTGTGAGCCCAGGAGTTGGAGGTTGCTGTGAGCTGTGATGCCATAGCACTCCACCCAGGGTGACAGCTTTAGGCTCCGTCTCAAAAAAAAGAAAGAAAGAAAAGTAAAGAAATGTCTCATTTTTATTTATTCAGTCTGAAAGTCAATCCCTTACAGAAATGTTTCGTGATTACTTATTCAGTCTGAAAGCCATTGTTTTTTCAGTACAGATATTTGATCCATTTATATTTATTCCTATAATTTTTAGATTACTTTTTATTTAGGGCATCTTAATATATACTTTCTATTTCTGTATTTCCCTTCTATTCCGATTGGTGCTGCATGAGGGTTGTCTGGAAAGTGTCAGGCAACGCACGGTGAGAAATCCGAGTAATGACATTCATAGCTGGGTGCTTTGTGAGCAGTCCTCATGCATATTGTCTGCTCTGCACTTTCCTCTTTGTAAATATCCTATTTTTATTCTATTAATACATGCATTAAAGAAATAAAAGACCATTTCATAAAGCCTATCCTTTTTGAAATATCAAAATTAAGAATAAAACAAGCATTTATGACCCTATATTTGGAACACTGAACTATTTTTGACTTTTAAAAGTTCAGTGTGTGACTATAAATACCACGATGTAATTTTAGAAGGTAGTGGATATGTATCTTGTTCTAAAATAGTTTCCTTTTTTTTCTACTGAGATTTGTAGGATTCACAGGGATCATTTAGATCTATGTCTATAATTTAACAGGTTTTAATGCTCCCTCATAATCCTTTCTAGCTACAATATTTCAGTGATTATTTAGATCTATAATTTAACGGGTTTTAATGCTCCCTCATAACTGTTCTGGCTACAACCTTCTCTTTGTGCACTCTTTCTTGCATTTCATTTCTGTCACTGCTGCAGGAACTTTATGTGTAAACATCGGGAGACACAGAAGTCTTCTGTATCTGAGGATGTCTCCTGCTGTCCTCCTGCAAGAAGGTCCATGTGTGCGAATTCTTGTGTCAGACTGTTTTCTTTCTAAATGCTGTCCCGTTGCCTTGGTCTGCAATGCTTGATGTGACACTGGCATGGTTTACCAAGCTTATTTAGAATTAGAGTTGCTGAGGGTAAGTCTGAGGATGACTTTTGATCCTTTGAAGGAGGAGCAGCTCCCTCCAATTCTCTCAGCCTTACCATTCCCTGGGGTCCAGGCATTGTCCTGCCCCAAGTGCTGCTGTGACAGTGGGCTCCAGCTGATGCCTGTGGACATAGCTGATAGTGCCTTGTGTCCTGAAAGTGCCTGGTGCCACAGACATCTCATCTCTGAGCTGGGGCTCCCTCCCGATGCTGAGACCCTGGATGTCCTAGGACTTCCTGAGTTTTAGTCTGTGAAGCCCAGAAACATGTGAGGTTTACAGCCTGGGGGCATGCCTTCGTCAGGGCAGCTGGGAAGCAGCAGGAGAATCTTTTCCCTCCCTCCCCAGGACAGACAGTCTTGAGCTGTGTCAGGCAGTTGTGTGAAATTTTGAGAAGTCAGCTATGCTTGATAGCAAAGACAAGTTGTATACAGAGGGTGTGCAAGAAATGCGCACACATTTTAAGAAAGGAAAAAACTGGGGTGGCGCCTGTAGCTCAGGAGTAGGGTGGTGGGTTCAAACCCAGCCCAGCCAAAAACTGCAAAAAAAAAAAAAAAAGGAAAAAACTGCATTAAAATTCTAATATGCAGTATGTACTGATAACAAAAGATGAATAAAAGTCACATTTTGGCACCTCTTGTAATTCCGAAGTCAAATGTGACTTGAGTATCACAATTTCAATAGTTTTTCTTCCTTAAAATGTGTGTTGCACCCTCTGAGTTTGCTCTCTCTTGGACTCTTCCTTGCCTCAACTTCAGTTTCCCCACCAAGATGGCAGCACCAAAATCTGTGCCTTAGGCTTGGTCCTCAGGGAAAACTAACTAACTAACACAACTAACTAACACAGTAGGTAACTTGCAGTTACCGACTAACACAGTAGGTAACTTGCAGTTTTTGCTTGAATGCATCTAGAATTCATTTGTTTTTTGGAATTTACAATATTTACTAGAACAAGCTATGTATAAACTTCTTTTCACAACAGTTGCTTTAAATCATTGTGAAAACCTCTATTTCCAGTATTTCTAAAAAAAATTCAGATTAGCTTCTTCCAGTATTATGTCTATTGTACTGCTTTATTGTCTATTTCAGCGTGCTTGTTACCTTTTGGTTAAATATTTCTTCTGTCATCCACGTCTGCTATCTCATCCTTCCTCCATTAGGGAGTGTAGTGTACGTTTCTTTCTTTACCTCGTTAATGAAGTTTTATTCACTGCTGATCTGCTACGTTTGGCCTCAGAAGTAGTTCTTAAGGAGGCTTTACTTTTCCCATGTGTTACCTATTTTTCAAATAGTTCTGTTTTTACTGTGGCTTACTTTTGTACGTGAAGCATCTGTTACAAGCTTTTTCTTCTTCTTTCCTGCAAAGTGTGTGCTTTAGGGAGCAGTGAGCCTCTCAGAGTCCCTGGCCTGCCTTCTCATCTCCATTCATGCTTTGGGATATTTTCATGTATCTTATTTTCCTTTACTTTTCTACTGAAGGGAGGTCTGTGAAGGCCCAATTTTGATGAATAGACATGACACCGGCATTGGCCAGTGGGGCACAGCCTCACCTTGGTAAGATACAAAGGGTGCTACCTGGGCCTTGATTAAAGGTCTGGAGAGGACGCTCAGGAGGTGCTGAGCTGGCGACCTGGAGCTAAGTGGTGGCAGTGCAGTAAGAAGTGGCAGGGCTGTGGGACTTCATTTTGTGGGAACTGTTCCCAAGTCTCAGTGGCACAGATACCAACAAGAGTCCTGGGAGAAAAGGCTGAGTGTTGTGCCCTTGATGAACAAATAGCAGTTTCCTAGACCCACGAGCAAACTGGACCAGTTGGGAGCAGCAGAAACAAATGCATGGGTAGGAGGAAGTCGATATCAATGCAGCTTCCTGTGGAAACAGAACTGTCTCAGCGCTGAACAGATGCAAAGACACAGTCCAGAGACTAAAGCCCCAAAGGGAATGAGCACAGATGCTGGGCTGCTACTGCGGGTCCAAGAGGATGATTTAATTTTGACTTGGAATGCAGAGCACCGTGATTCCTAAGCCTTTCTGTTATTGCACGGACAATTTGTTTTGTTTTATGGTCTTTTCTTTGCTAAGGTAAGTGATTTTGGTGGGGAGATTTTTAGAATGTTCTTGGTTCTTAGCTAGAAGCCCAAGGCCATTTCTTTGCCCCCAAGACAGTGCTCCAACTGCAAGGATTTTCATTTAGGAATTTCAGGTAGAGGAATCTGTCAGTTTTCCTGCCTGAATTCATCATGAATCTAAAAGCCATTTTAGAGTATAGCCTTAGGTAAGACCTGTGGGTGAGTTTCTAAAAAATGATCACTGGTGACCAGCTCGGTCTCTGCAGCTGTATAAAACATTTGCAAGTTCCAGGTGCTCTAGCAAAACACAAATGCACTTTGTGGAGCAAACAGGATTGGGATAGGTTTTGCTCAGCTAAGGCATTAAAAAAGACAAAAAAACCCCCATGATTCTAATAGCTAGACACAAACAGCATCAAGATCTGTGAGCAGCAGCTGTCGTGTTTAAATAAACACCAGCCCCTGCACGTGTGCGTGTGGTGGGCCTGTCAGGGTGCTTTCAGACACACCTGCTCGCCCAGATGGCAGCCTCTACAGCAGACCTGGCTTCTCTAGGAAGAACAGTCCCGGACTGTTTCACAGAGGTTTACTGACGGGAAAATAACTGCCGTCACCTCAGGGAACATTCTCATGCATTCCTTTAGCGTGTGTTTTTTATTCCCCCAAAAGACACCAGCTCTGAGAACCTCCCGTCTTTTGAAATGAGCCAGGAACCCAAGGTCATTCATTGGCAGCAACGTGGATTTGCACAGTGTCCATGAAATCTGCCCAGGGCTTTCTGGGACCCTGACAACCCAGGCAGGGTCCCTGGACCAGAGCTGCTCCTGGGGTTTGAAACCATGTCTGCTCTCCGTGCTGCTGGGCTACGTCTAAGAGGAAGCTCCATCCTTCATGACCATCCCAGCACAGCCCCACTGGGCTCACCTCCTCTCCCTCTGTCCTTGCTGTCTCCTTCCCGGCAAGGTTCCTGTCTTCTGAGCCAAGTCCTTGGCCCTCCTCCTCCTGCTCCACATGTCCTCTGTGGGTCATTTGGATCCCTGGCCTCAGCCCTGCACCGTGGGCTGCCTCCCTTTGGGAGCCTCTTGGGAGCCTCTTGAGCCTGAGAGCAGCTCAGCCCCCATTCTCTGCATGCTGTCTCAGTTACCCTCAGTGGTGGACCAGTAGTCAGCCTGGTGCCGCCCCTTCCTGGATTTCCTGTCTTTACTCCTACCAGGCTTGTCCCTTCTCTCCTTGCCATTCTTGGTTTGCAACACTTTCCTGCTTTCTTATCTGGAAAAATCATTATTATTATTATTTTTTAAATAGAGTGCTATGATGTCACAGCTCACAGCAACCTCCAGCTCCTGGGCCTAGGCGATTCTCCTGCCTCAGCCCCCGAGCAGCTGGAACCACAGGCACAATGCCTGGCTATTTTTCCATTGCAGTTTGGCTGGGGCTGGGCCTGAACTCGCCACCCTCGGCATATGGGGCCAGTACCCCACTCACTGAGCCACAGGCGCCACCAGAAAAATAAAGCCCAGCTAGGACTCTGTGGAACTTTACCCAATCCCTGCCTTTCACTGGAATGAATTGCTGCCTTTGTTAGCAAGAACATAACCTGGAACCGGCCAGTGCCCAGGTGCTGGGGACCCCCAGGGCCTGGCAGTGCAGTGGGGCAGTGAAGAGGTGCTCTGAGAGCTATGGGAGCACGGAGGTGGGGTCCCAGGGAGCAGAGAGCTCTGGGGGCCTGTTCCAGGGACCCATCTGCACCTGTCGAGGCTTCTTGTTTGCCTCACTTGCTCCCACTCCTGCCTCTCCTTCCAAACTCACCTGCCCTGTCCTACTCCCGCTGTGGAGACCCACAGAGAAGGGCACTTTCACTTTCCATTTTTCCTCTTTCCAGATCTCAGAATGAACTCATGGCTGTAATGTCTGTAACTCCTTTAAGATGACATGGTGATGTGTGCTAAAAACGTACCTGGCAAAACCAAAACAAATCTTAAATGGAGCCCAGTCCTAATGAAGCTCTGGGTTCTGCACCCTTTAACACTTTCGTGTCAGAGACTGTCACTGCCCTGGTGTCCCTCCTCCCTCCCCTGTGGGCTTGCCCGGTTCCCTCCTGTGGTTCTGATCATGTTGTCTTCCTATTTTCTGGTGAGAATGATCCTGGGGGTGCTGTGAGCACACCTGACTATATCTTGCTTCACAGTTTACCAGGTCAGATCACACAGCGACTCCAGAGCTGAGTGGTGAGACGGGCCAGCAAGGGGACAGCCAGGGAAGGAACACCCAGTCTCTGCTTCATCCCTTGGAGTCTTTGGGGGTCTTGGGGGGCTGAGGAGTTGACTTACAGCATGAACTCATGGATGATAAATTTGAGGGGCAGGAGGGGGTTTGGCAACCATCTGGTCTAACACTTATTTTGTAGATGACAAAATGGAAGTCCAGAGAGGCGAAGTGATGTGTTCATGGTTCAAGAGAATTAGTGGGAAGACCGCTGGAAGCCAGTGCACCAATACCCTCCTGGCTCAACGGTGTCCTTTCCACTGCATTGTCTCTGGAGGAACTGTTTGTCATTGCTTGTACATGTAAGTTTAGTCATTAGTATGGCCCTGTGAAGTCAGTATATCCTAATTTATAGATGAGGAAACTGAGGCATATAGAAAAATAAATTGCACAAGGTCACAGTGAACCCTTCTAAATCTTACCTGCAAATGGCAATAAAAGTATCAATGGAGGAAATTACAAAAAATTTAGGGATATGACATTTGTGAGATTGGACATCATGGGGCATTAATTTATAGATTTTTCCTTTACTCTCAGTCTTTGACCTTCTTATTTAGATCAGTGATTTTTCCACAGTGTGCCTTGGCCTCTGGTGCCAGGATAGGATCTTAAGTGTGCCGTGAAAACCTTTCTAGATCAGGGTGGTGCCTGTGGCTCAAAGGAGTAGGGCACCAGCCCCATATGCCAGAGGTGGCAGGTTCAAACCCAGCCCTGGCCAAAAACTGCAAAAAACCCCCCAAAACTTTCTAGATCATTAGTTAAATTATTTTTAAAAGAAGTTCAAAACACGGTACGTGTATTCTTCCTTTTTTTTTTTTTTACTCATTCTTTTGATCAACATAATTTAAGTGTGCCACAGAGGTTTAACTACAGGTTCAAGTGTGCCATGAGATAAAAAAAGGTTGGAAAATACTGATATAGACAACTAGGTAAGAGGGAATCAGAGAACTAAGAGTTTTAAAATAATTCTTAGTTTTAAAAAATCTTGGTCCTTGCTGTGGATATTGGTCTCTTTTCATCCATTCCCTGGGTTCTGGGGTCCTCTCATTTATTCTATTTTGGGGGACCCTTCCTTCCAGAGTCGCTGTGGAAGGCAAGCAGACTCCTGCTGCCTACTGCCACCTACTACAGAAGCTATTTTTTTGTCGCAGTAGTTGTCGTTGTTGTTTTAGCTGGCACGGCTGGGTTCAAATCCGCCAGCCTCAGTGTATGTGGCCAGTGCCCTACCCACTGGGCTAAGGGCGCCACCCCAAGCTTGTCAGTTCAATCATTTCTAAATGTACAGTTTGGCGTTAGGTGAATTCACATCACCACACAACTCCAGGGACAATGGGGACCATCCTTGGCAAGGGAAAGCACCCCGAGAAATAACTTGAGGAAGCTGAAATAAAATCAATTTAGTTAGCTTACTTTTAAACTACCTGTTGAATTACTTGTCTGAGCAGTTTCTGCTTTTACTGGAGGCCTGGCCTGCGAGGGATACAGCTTACAAACACCCCTGCTGGGTCTGGGAGCCCTCTGAAGAAAGTGGCTATAGCAGAAGCTGCATACAAGGCCTGGGAAGGAACATTAACCAGGCCGACCCCTGCCCAAGTCAACAACCTTCCAGAAGCAAATACCCATTGTGGGGATTTGTATTATGGCCAGGGCACAGATCAAGGGAACAGCTTGAGCCCTGAGATAGGGGCAGGAGGGCTTGGACCCTAACCCTGGAGGGAAACGCCTCCAGGTGGAGATAAGGGGAAAATTCCTTTTTTCCACTGATTCTTCGGAGGAGCCTGACGCTGTTGTGTCTGCTGCACAGAGAAACTAGAGGGGTCTAACCTCCCCCAGGGGTTCTGTGTGCAGTGACCACAGATAGGAGGCTGCCCCCACTCAAGGCTCAGGTTTTGGGTTTCTCAAGGCTGCCCAGACCCTTAAAGTAAATGATTACAGATAGAATAAGAACTAATGCTTCCTCGAGAAGCTGCTGAAGTTTTTACTCCCTTCCTCAGCTTACCCTCTTGGCTAAATGAGAAAATAGCTTTCAATAAAAGCTGAGTGGAACCAACACTCAGGGCTGCTCGCTGAGCCCCACGAGCTAGCGGTGGTCCCCTGTACCGACCTTTTAATAACTCTATTCTGTGTGTCCTGTCTCTTTAGCTCTGGCCACTCATAATTTCTTTTTTGCCAGTCGCTCGCAGCCAGTTCCACAGGTCTTAAAGGACTCTGCCCCCAGGGCAGGACCTCGGCGCACAACTGTCGCCACCATTCACCCATAGAACTCTTTTCATCTTGTGGGACTGAAACTCTACATCCATCAAACAAGACTCCTCATTCTCCTCCCCTCCCAGCCCCTGGCAGCCACCATCGTACTTTCTGTCTCTGATTTTGGAGACTCTAAGTGCCTCACACAGGGCGGGGCATCAGGCAGAGTTTGACTTTTGTGACTTGCTTATTTCACTCAGTGTCACGTCCTCAAGGTTCATCTGCATTGTAGCATGTGACAGGATGTCCCTCCTCTGACAGGCTGAACGAGACTCCTTGTGCAGGGATCCTCAAACTTTTTAAACAGGGGGCAAGTTCACTGTCCCTCAGATTGTTGAAGAGCTGGACTATAGTTAAAAAAAAAAAAATACTATGAACAAATTCCTATGCACACTGCACTTATCTTATTTTGAAGTAAAAAAACAAAACGGGAACAAATACAATCACACCGCCACATGTGGCCCACGGGCCTTAGTTTGAGGACCCATGGAGTCCAAACCCCTGGCTTGAAGATTGCAACTTTAATGTGACTGCCTTGTTTGGGAACCCTGTGTACATGTGAGGCACAACTGTGAACTTTAAGGGGTCAGACAGACGTGGCTTCCAGGGCTCTGTTACTCATAACTATGACCTTGAAAGAGCTTCTAATCCTCTCTTTAAATAAAAGTACTTAAAAAAACTAAAGTATATCTCGAATACAAAAGAGAGTATAAACATACATGTCCAATTTGAAGAGCAATAACATAACAATGACAAAAATACAAGCAACCCAGGCTGAGAAACTGAAAATGACTCGTACCTTTGAAATATTTCAGTGCCCCTCCTGGTCGACTCTTCCGCTCTCTCTCCTGAATGTCCTAAATTTTGTGAAAATTACTCCTGTGTTTTTCTGTTTGGTTTTACCATACATGTACATCTCTGAATAATGTGTTATTTAGTTTTGGTATGGTGTGGAACTTTATGTAAACGAATTCCACTGTTTGTTTTTCCTTCCAGCTTTAATTTGTGAGATTCATCTATGTTGAAATGTATAGGTAGAGTCGATTCATTTTCCTTGTTAAATATTCTACTTGGATTTGTGGCCACTGGTTTCCTGCCTTCCTCCTCCTCCCTCTCTCCCCTTCCACTCCCCACTGTTCCCTCCCCCTTGTGAAATAAAGTACAACAAGTAGCCCCATTTGGCTACAAAGGTGAACATTGCTCAGACATATGAAATTCTTGAGAACCCCTCCTGGTTGACTCTTCTCACATTTATCCTAAATTACTCCTCTCCTGCTCCCTTCCATCCCCCGCACTCAATATAAGCTAGGCTTTGATGAAACCCCTTGTGCATATTTCCTGGTACACACATGAGCATTTCTCTAGAGTATGAACCCTCTTGTGCATATTTCCTGGTACACACACGAGGGTTTCTCTAGAGTATGAGCCCCCTTGTGCACATTTCCTGGTACACACATGAGGGTTTCTCTAGAGTATGAACCCCCTTCTGCATATTTCTTGGCACATACACGACGGTTTCTCTAGAGTATGAACTCCCATGTGCATATTTCCTGGTACACACACGAGGGTTTCTCTAGAGTGTGTGAACCCCCACGTGTGTACCTTCTGGTACACTCACAAGGGTTTCTCTAGTGTATGAACCCCCTTGTGCATATTTCCTTGTACACATACAAGGGTTCCTCTAGAGTGTGAACCCCCTTCTGCATATTTCCTGGTACACACATGAGGGTTTCTCTAGAGTATGAACCCCCTTGTGCTTATTTCTTGCTACACACACAAGGGTTTCTCTAGAGTATGAACCCCCTTGTGAATATTTCCTTATACACATACAAGGGTTTCTCTAGAGTATGAACCCCCTTGTGCATATTTCCTTGTACACACATGAGGGTTTCTCTAGAGTATGAACCCCCTTGTGCTTATTTCTTGCTACACACACGAGGGTTTCTCTAGAGTATGAACCCCCTTGTGAATATTTCCTTATACACATACAAGGGTTTCTCTAGAGTATGAACCCCCTTCTGCATATTTCCTCGTACACATATGAGGGTTTCTCTAGAGTATGACCCCCTTCTGCATATTTCTTGCTACACACACAAGGGTTTTTCTAGAGTGTGAACCCCCTTGTGAATATTTCCTTATACACATACAAGGGTTTCTCTAGAGTATGAACCCCCTTGTGCATATTTCCTTGTACACACATGAGGGTTTCTCTAGAGTATGAACCCCCTTGTGCTTATTTCCTGGTACACACATGAGGGTTTCTCTAGTGTATGAACCCCCTTGTGCATATTTCCTCGTACACATAGGAGGGTTTCTCTAGAGTATGAACCCCCTTGTGCATATTTCTTTGTACACATACGAGGGTTTCTCTAGAGTATTAACCCCCTGTGCACTTTGCTTGTACACACACGAGGGTTTCTCTAGAGTATAAACGCCATTTCATGGTACACACATGAGTGTTTCTCTAGATTGTGAACCCCCTTGTGCATATTTCTTCTTACACACACGAGAGTTCCTCTAGAGTATGAACCCCCTTGTGCATATTTCCTCATACACACACGAGGTTTTTTCTAGAGTATGAACCTTCTTGTGCATATTTCATGGTACACACATGAGTGTTTCTCTAGAGCATGAACCCCCTTGTGCGTATTTCCTCATACACACATGAGGGTTTCTCTAGAGTATGAACCCCCTTTTGCATATTTCCTGGTACAAACACAAGGGTTTCTGTCGTGTATGAATCCCCTTGTGCACATTTCCTGGCACACACAGGAGAGTTTCTTAGAGTATCTACACAGTGCTGGAATTACTTTGGCTCAGGGTATCTGCATGTTCAACATTATTTGATAATGCCCCACTGTTCTGTAAAATGTTTATTCTTTGCCAACATCTGGCAATGCCATTAACATCATTTTTTTAATCTGTTGGGCATGCATTGATTTTACTCTCTTTTAAAATATTTAATCTCAGATGTTTTTTGCATACTTCTGTGGTGATAAGTGCAATGTATGTGCTCAAGCAGGAATTATTTTAAAACAAGTTTATCCTTCCATGAATGTGAGCCTGGTGGAGTACCACGGGCTTTGACTCTGTGGAGATTACCTGTTCTTGATGGGAATCAATACTAATATAGTGATTAATCCCTAAGAGGATTCTTGCCTTCACCAAGTAGTAGAGACTTTTCTTCGTCCCCAGCTCCAAACCGTGGTGTCGGTCTCTCAGAACTATCAATCAGGCTTCTACTGGGGGCATAACAAAGCAAGTAGAAAGTCCAAGTTTTAGTATAGCAGTAAAAGGGGAAGAGAAACATGGGATTCTGCTGAATTCCAGGAAGGTGGATGGGTACTTTCCTGTATGTTAATACCTACAGTGTAGAATTGAAGATTTGGGTAACACCTGATCTATGGGTAACATTCGTACAAATGGGGAACCAGACCCAGAGAAAGCGAGTCAGTCACCTAAAAATATATTTTTGGTTCTGTGTTCCTAATACTGTCCTTGAATACAAAATTAGTATACTGGTTCTTGACCTTAAGAGTTTTATAACTCGTCTTGCAGAGAAAACAGATGTGAATACATCTGTAATTGCATTTTCATGTCTTAAGGGGTATGGATGATAGAGGTATATTCTAGAAACAGGGAAGGCTTCTCAGGGAAGGAGGTACTTGAACTGAATCTTGGAGGGTTAACAAGAGCTTTTCAGGTAGCCAGGAGGGACATTCCAAGTAAAGAGGATAGCAAGAGCCCAGTAACAGATCCGTGAAATTGCATTGCCCTTACTCAGGAAAGTGCAGGGAGTTCAGAAGCTGTGTCAGGAGACTGCAAGGGGAGAGCAGGAACTAGCAAGGGGCTTTCTGGAGTCACAGGCAGCTGTTAGATCTTACGGGACTTATGGGCGTTCAGTGAAAGGAGTTTAAACTTTATGGGAACCTTTGATAAAGCAGGATAACATGGTTGAATTTTGGTTCTGGAAAAACCACTCTGGTGGCTGTGTAGCTTGGAGGGCCAAGGGCAGGGGCTAGGATGTGGCAGGGATAGTCCAAGAAAGAAATAAGGAAGGCCTGAGTTAAGACCAGGCAATGGAGACACATTTTCATTGTGTTCAGGTTTTGGAGAACAGCAGACATGTGAGAGAGAGTAGCCAGAGTTCAGGATGTCTCCTGGGGTTCTGCATTCACTGAGGTAGTGAATGGGTGAGGATGAATGGGTGTGGGTGAGACATGAGATGTGACAATGACTTCAGGGCTAGACATGTTGACTTTGTGGTGTCTGTAGGACATTAGAGTAGAAATGTCCGGTGGGCACTTATAGTTTCTAGGCACTTATAGTTTCTATCTGCTTTGCCTGAGATGTTCTCAGTTTTAAAACTGAAAGTCCAATGTCCCAAGAAACCCATCAGCCCCCCTCTCCAACTGAGATGGTCTAGAACTCAGTAGAGTCTGGACTTGAGAGACGGACTTGGAATTTATGGAAGCCATAGGTGTATATAAACATCTGTAGGGAATGAGCAGAGTGAGACAAGAAGGCCAAGGATGGCTCCAGAAGAGCAATCCATGGAGGGGCTGTGGATGGAAAGCCCAGGGGCACGGGGTCGTAGTGGGTGGATCTGAGAAGGTGAGGTTGTGAAAGCAAGGGGGAAAGCATTTGTCAATAAAGAATAGTTAATTGTGCAGAGATTGCAGAAAATGAACTACAGCAAATGCTTTCAGAAATGGTCATGTTTTTTGTACGAGCAGATGCATTTTGTACCAGAAATGAAATTGGAAGGCAGAGGGGTGACCAGCAGGTGAGGAAGAGGGTGCACACTTTTAGGAAGCTGTATGGTATAGGGACAGAGAGAGAGGAGCTAGCTATTGTGGGAAATAGGGATGAGAGACACTGAAAAAATTAGGGAAATGTGAGCTGGTTTGTATGAGAGGAATAAGTCAGTGGAGAAAGATGAAAGGAGCAAGGGAGATAACTGCTAGACCCATTGGGAGGGGTAGGGTCGAGAGGTGGGATGAGTCAGAGCAGACCCCTCTTCTGAGACCAAGGATCTCAGTAGCTAGGGGTATAGCAAGGACACACAGCCACTCAACTGTAGAGTTGGGATTTGAATCAATGTCTGCCAGACTTCAGAAGTCCTATTATTTCCACTTCATCATAGAAAAATATGTACACACATCTGCATAATCACTCAGTGCTACCCACAGACATGGCGCTGTGGGTAAAACTCGGGAAGTGAGCAGTCAACTGGAGCCAGGTGTCATTCCCCTAGGTCATGCAGCAGGAAAGGTGAACCTTAAACAGAGTTCTCAGAGAACACAAGAATGTGATGAGACAAGAGTTAGTTTAAACTTAAAATAAAATTAAGTCATCCTCCAAATCATTCTTCCTTTAAGAAACTTACTTTGAAGAAATAAGAGATGTGCTTTCTGTTCCTACCACCACGTAGGCTCTGGATAGATAGATGAAGCGGGTGTAGTATTACACCCTGTGCGTCACCCTGTGTGGCATTAGGGTGCTAATCCCACCCCTCCCATTCCTACTTTTCCTTTTCTTTAATAGTAACAGGATTTTCAGGAGAGATCCTGGCCACTCAGCGAACAACTGCATCTCCTAGCTTCCCTCGCTAACGCTCCTAATGGATGTGCTCAGAAGTGACAGCACCATTCCTGGTTGTACTTTAAAGGCAGAGATGTTTTTTCTTGTCCTCCGTCCTCACCTGGCTGCCTGGAATACGGGGAAATGATGGTGACCTGTTCTTGATTGCGATGATAAGGGAAACACCCTTGTCCTTATGGGATGGTAGAACAACAGTGTAAGTGGAGCTTGGGTCCCTAACCTGAGGGCCACCATACATAAGCCATTGCTCATGTGGGTTCAGGTCACAGCTATTGAACCACATACTCATCGCTAGTAATAAGACTAACATAAAATTACTTATTTTATTTGTAGGGTTCATATGCTTATAGTAAATAGTAAAGGCTTCCAGAGGGTGTGTCCCTGGGAGTTAAAATTCTGAAACCTAGCTCAGAGTCACATCTAGATACAAAAATACCACGCAGGAAGGGTGGGGCAGGCTCAGCCTTGGTCCAGGTCATCCTTGTGAGGGTCTTTATTCTTGGTCATCATGTCCAATATGTATTTTCATTTTTGCCTCATTTTTAGGAAGCTGCTGAGGAAATAGCTTTTAGCTGTAAATAACAGAGAGGCTGACTAGATAGTGAATGAAACAACTGAAGGTTTTAATTGGTTCTGTGGAAGAACTTGGAGGCAGGTAGCTGAGAGGTCTGCAGTGTGCTCTGCGGCCCTGCAGGGCTGCCCAGCTTGTGCCCTGAGGACTGCAGGTGGTTCCCGTGAGGACGGCTTCGTGTATCTGTGGCATTGGATGTCATGACAATTATGCATGGACTTTTTTTGGTTTATCAGTTTTTGTTAATGTTTGTGTATTTAATGTGTGGCCCAAGACAACTCTTTTTCTTCCATTGTGTGGCAGAGAAGGAAAAAGGCCGCACACTCCTGTGCCTAGAGTGCCTCTACTTTTCTGCCCGGCAGCCGTTAGCATGTGTTTTTTGCCCTGTGTTTCTCATGGTTCTACTTTAGGCAACACGTCTGCAGCTTGAAGGAATTTTTTATAAAGTGAGCACACAGTGACATTTCCAGCACTCTAGCATCCTTCTTATTCCCCCAGAAATACCTCTTATTTCCCCCGAGGGAACAGCACAGATTAACTCTGCCTGGTTGCGTACACTATGGAATCACCCAGAAACTATTTCTTGTGCCCAGCTTCTTATGCTCAACATAATGTTTTCGAGATTCACACATATTTTTGCACATAGTTGTAGGATGTTTCTTCTCACTGCTGTATTATTTCAATGTATGAATATAATGTTTTAAATATGCATTCCGGTATTTTTTTGGCATTCAAGTAGCTTTCTTGTTTTAGTTATTATAAATGGTGCTGCAATGAATATTTCAAGTACAAGTCTTTTGATGGATGTAATCTACATTTCTGTTGGATATATCCCTACGTGAAGAATTTCTGAGTCATAGATTGTGCTTGTGTTTAGCTATAATACTGAAAAATGATTTCCCACTGGGAGGCTGAGGTGGTAGACTGCCTGAGCTCAGGAGCTCGAGACCAGCCTGAGCAAGAGCGAAATCTTGTCTCTAAAACTAGCCGGGTGTTGTGGTGGGCACCTGTAGTCCCCACCACAATACCCGTAGCTATGCGGGAGACTGAAGCAAGAAAATCACTTGAGGCCAAAATTTTGAGGTTGATGTGAGCGGGATGCCATGGCATTGGACCGAGGGTGACAAAGTAAGACAATGTCACAGAAAAAGAAAAAAGGAAAAGAAAAATAATTCCCTAGACTATTTGTACTAATTTATATTCCACCAGCAATGCACAAGTCTCAGTTGTTTTACTTTATTTACGGGTCCCTTCAATTTCAGCCATTCTAATAAATGTGTAGATTATCAGATTGTGTGTTTATTTTCTATTTTCCTGCTAACTAGTGAAACAACTAAAGTTGAACAACTTTTTATATTCAAATGTTCGTTGACTATTTCAATGTCCTCTATCATGAAGCACTTTTCATACTTTTTTGTGCAGTTCTTATTATGTTATCATGTTTTAAATACTGTTTTGTAAGTCTCTTTATATCTTTTGGAAGTGAATCTTGTATAGTTTGTGAGGGATGCCATAAAAAAATGCCATATGTAGAAACAACAGAAATTTATTTTCTCACAGTTCAGGAGTCTAGAAGTCCCAAACGCAGATGGCAAAGGGTTGATTTCTCCAGAGGCCTCTTTCCTTTGCTTATAGATGGCGGCCCTCTGGCTGTCTATCCTCATGGTCACCCCTCTGGCGTCCCTCTTGCCATCTCTCCTCGTGGTCACCCCTCTGGCGTCCCTCTTGCTGACTTTCCTTGTGGTCACCCCTCTGACGTCCCTCTTTCTGACTTTCCTTTGGTCACCCCTCTGACATCCCTCTTGCCATCTCTCCTCATGGTCACCCCTCTGGCGTCCGTCTTGCTGACTCTCCTCGTGGTCACCCCTCTGACGTCCCTCTTTCTGACTCTCCTCATGGTCACCCCTCTGGCGTCCCTCTTGCTGACTCTCCTCGTGGTCACTTCTCTGGTGTCCCTCTTTCTGACTCTCCTCATGGTCACCCCTCCAGTGTCCCTCTTTCTGTCTCTCTTCGTGGTCACCCCTCTGGCGTCCCTCTTTCTGACTCTCCTCGTGGTCATTCTTCTTGTGTCCCTCTTGCCATCTCTCCTCTTGGTCACCCCTCTGGCGTCCCTCTTTCTGTCTCTACTCGTGGTCACTCCTCTGGCATCTCTCTTGCTGTCTTTCCTCGTGGTCACCCCTCTGATGTCCATCTTGCTGACTCTCCTCGTAGTCACCCCTCTGGCATTCCTCTTTTTGACTCTCCTTTGGTCACCCCTCTGGCATCCCTCTGTCTTACTCTCCTCGTGGTCACCCATCTGGCGTCCCTCTTATCTCTCTCCTCATGGTCACCCCTCTGGCGTCTCTCTTGCTGTCTCTCCTTGTGATCACCCCTCTGGTGTCCCTCTAGCTGTCCCTTCTCCTGGCCACTCCTCCATGCACACATACTTCTGTCCTAATGTCCTTTCTATAAGAAGATCAGTGGACTGGAGTAAGGCTAACCCTAATGGCTTCATTTAATTTAATTATTTCTTTAAATGTTCTATCTCCAAATACAGGCACTTGGGTGTATGGGGTCAACATGGGAATTTTATAGAGATATAGTTCATAGTGAGTTCTTTGTCTGATGTTCATGTCGTAAACATGTAATTTGTGGCCTTTTTTTTTTTTTTTTTTTACACATATACATGTGCTCATTAGGCTTCTGCTTTTTGTCTTCACAAAATCAAAAAGGCTTGAAATTTAACAACAATAGCAATGTTTAAGATAGGGACCAGACCAATTTGTGGCCTTTCCATTCTCTTAATGGTGTCTTCTAGTGAACAAAATGTCGTAACTGTAATGTTTAATTTATCAATTTTTTCAATTAAGCCACTAGTTATTATTTATCAATTGATAAATTTATCATTGGGTATATACCTAGTAGAGGAATTGCAGGATAGAATGGTAGGTCTACTTTTAGTTCCTTGAGTGTTCTCCAAACTTCTTTCCAATTCACTTAGTTCTTGAAGGGTCTTATAGTCTGTGACCAAAAGACAAATTTTAGTGATCTTTTCCCACAGGAACTTTTTCGAAAGCAACAGAATTTCCTTGCATATCTGAAGCTGTTCCTGCAAAAATTTGAAGCTGTGAGCCTTAGCTCTGTGAAATGGAAGATTAGACTCACCACAGCCTCTGAAGACCTGGAAATATTGCTGGACATTTGGTAAACAGGAAAGCAGCCTTGGGAACACCTTCAGCATGTGGGGGAAGTGCGCACACATTCCAGAAAAGGGAAGAGTAATGCTAGGAAGGGGTGATTCAGTCTTCAATGTTTATTACCCCTCTCCCTACCCTCCCTACAAAGGGTTAGCCAGGGCAGCTTGTGGCAAGGCTGCAGCTGTTCTTAATTGTTGATTTTAGCTTTGCAGTGGTCCCTTGAGGGAGAAGATGCCATCTCTGCACCCTGGAATGGATTTACAGGTGTTTGAGAAAGGTTTTCTTTCCTGTAGGTTACATGACACTCTGTAACAGACAAGCTATTATGGCACACCAGGCTGATGTTGGGAGACACCAGCTTACATAGCCCACCTCCTCCAGTCGACAGATCTGCTAAAAAAGACATGCTTTTTGCTGAAGCCATGAATGTGTGCATTTCCTGGTCATTTTCTCTCCATGTCTCCTGCAAATGGGCTGGATACATCAACAGCAAAAGAGGACATCAGGCCCAACTACTTTCTGAAGCTGTCAGAGCAGGCCCAGACTAAGACGGGTTGCAAAGTGAAATGCCAGGCTAAAAAAGTGAATGCATGAGAAATATTAGTTTTTTTTTGTTTTTTTTTTTAAGAAAAGAACACTTGATAAAAACAATGAAATCAGGCTTTACTTTTTGTTTTGCTTTCTAAGAATTAAAACACTAGAACTTGGGTTCTAGGTTGGGGCTGAGCATGCATTCACATGTGTACTGTTGATGTGATGATGAGTTTCATTAGCTGTGTGTGGGTGTCACCTGTGCAGTGCAGACAGTAATGTGCTGAGTGCATGGATCTCAGATTAATAGATTAATACTAGCACGGTATTCACTCCTCCTTCCGTTGTTATATTTTAGGCAACTGAGGCTGCTTTCCTGGAGGCGCCACACCTACTCTGGGTCATTCCTCATGCCTGCCTTGACAACTCTCTCTAGAGTCTGTGCTCTGACAGCAGCACCTGCATTTCCCTGGCCCTGTGTCTACACTGATGTGCACACACCTAGGACTGAGGAGGTGGGATGGACAGGGAGAAAGAGTCTGCATGATACTGGTACCAGTGTCCACCTGCATGTAATCCTTGCTCCTCAAGCTGCAGCTCAGAACTGGGTGAGTGAAGAAAGGGGTGCCCCAGGCACTGGGGGAGTCCCCTGGCGTGGTCTCCAGATGCATTGTTGCCTGGATCTTAACAAATATTAGGGGTGGGCCTGCTTTCTACCATCTCTTCTCCTGGCCTGGGCCATACTTCAAAAAAAGGCAACTGAAAATGAGTTTTAATAATAATAATAATAAAAATACAGGTAAATTTCTCACTCATTCTACTTCCCAAAGGCAGGTGAACAGGAAATTAGTCTCAATGGAAACACAAAGTGAAACTGACTACTTAGGTTTCCTCTTTTTTTTTTTTTGAAAAATATTTAATATTTTTATAATAAAATGATGAAATAACAATTTCTTTTCTTCCTCATCACATGAAAATCACATAATATTTATCAGATATGTACACAAAATTTTGATTTTGAAAATTATATACATTACCCGTTAGAACATTGTTTCGAAAAACAAATTCAAATATGTAGAATAGAAGTACAGACAGAAAGGTTTCCCTTTGCTTCCCTACACCCTTGGTCCACAATGCCTCTCTTTTCTCTAAAGCTAACCACTAGTATCATATGGGTGTGTGCCTTTCCCTGGTAAATATGTACTGGATATTTTCCACTCCCCGTCTCCTGCCCCAGATTCATTTCCTATCCTACTATATATGTTGCTATCCTGCGTTGTGCTACAGAAGCTGAATCAAGAAAATTCCTTGATATCTGGCTTCTGATTGTGTTAGGGCAATGGGAATAATCAACTGAGGATTACAGAGTGAAAAAACAACTAGTTGGAAGCATTTCCCTCCTAGTTCTTGCTTAGCTGGAACAAGTGATCCCCTCGCAGGCTGTGCAAGGGACTTGAAGAGAAACTTCTCTGAAGAAGACAGGCGCACGGCCTACAGACATATGAAAATATGCTCATCATCCTTAATCATCAGAGAAATGCAAATCAGAACTACCTTGAGATACCATCTAACTCCGGTAAGATTAGCCCATATCACAAAATCCCAAGACCAGAGATGTTGGTGTGGATGTGGAGACAAGGGAACACTTCTGCACTGCTGGTGGGAATGCACACTAATACGTTCCTCTCGGAAGGATGTCTGAAGAATACTTAGAGATCTAAAAATAGATTTGCCATTCAATCCTATAATTCCTCTACTAGGTATATACCCAGAAGACCAAAAATGTCATTATAACAAAGATATTTGTACCAGAATGTTTATTGCAGCCCAATTCACAATTGCTAAGTCATGGAAAAAGCCCAAGTGCCCATCAATCCACGAATGGATTAATAAATTGTGGTACATGTATACCATGGAATATTATGCAGCCTTAAAGAAAGATGGAGACTTTACCTCTTTCATGTTTACATGGATGGAGCTGGAACATATTCTTCTTAGTAAAATATCTCAAGAATGGAAGAAAAAGTGTCCAATGTACTTGGGCCTACTATGAAACTGATTTATGGCTTTCACATGAAAGCTATAACCC
>CAUYPK010049347.1:0-24357 GCA_963574355.1 Loris lydekkerianus | reverse complement strand
TTAGTTGTGGCAAATTTCTTCAACATGTGAATGTCGTGGAAGTATTTAATTTCTCTGTCATAAATGAAGCTCAGTTTAGCTGGGTACAGGATCCTGGGTTGAAAGTTATTTTGTTTTAGGAGATTAAAAGTTGATGACCATCCTCTTCTACCTTGAAAGGTTTCAGCAGAGATATCTGCAGTTATTTTAATATTCTTCGCCTTGTAGGTAATGGTTTTCTTTCGTGTGGCAGCTTTCAGAATTTTCTCCTTCATATTAACTTTAGTGAAATTGATTATGATGTGTCTGGGGGATGTCTTACTTGGGTTGAGTCATGCTGGAGTTCTGAAACTGTCTGCTATCTGAATTTCAGAATCTCTTGGCATATCTGGAAAATTCTCCTTCACAATCTCATGGAGAAGAGACTCTGTGCCTTGTGAAGCCACTTCATCACTTTTGGGGATCCCTATAAGACAAATATTGGTTTTCTTTGAATTATTCCAGAACTCTCTGAGAGAGTGGTCTGTTTTTGCTCTCCATTTCTCTTCTTCTTTGAGGGTTTGGGAGTGTTCGAAAGCTTTGTCTTCAATGTCAGAAATCCTTTCTTCTGCTTGCTCCATTCTGTTACTGAGGGATTTTACTGTGTTTCTAAGATCTCTGAGGGATGCAACTTCTTGTCTCAATGTGTCAAAATCTTTGGTCATTTACTCTTTGAAACCATTGAATTCTTGAGATAACTTTTGGAATTCTAATTTGATCTTGTTTGCTATCCAAATCCTGAATTCAATTTCTGACATCTCAGCTATTTGTTTGTGCATGGGGTCTTGTGTTGTTTCTGTCCCATTGATCCTTGGGGGAGTTGGTCTTCTCTGATTATTCATATTGCCAGAGTTTTTCTGTTGATTTCACCTCATGATTTTTTTTCACCATTGCCTCTGGCCGTCCTCAGAGTTGGGGAGGTGTCTTTCCAAGATTAGACCCTAGCAGGTTCACTGTATTGTTGCTGGATCTTTGTAGGGAGTGACCCTGTGTAGTTCCTCTGGGGCTGCTCTAGCTAGGGAGTTCTGGTTGTGGAAGCAGCTCTGGTGTGTGACACACCCGGATCCAGCAACAGGGCTGGGGGTTGTACTCACTGTTCTGGGAGTGCCTGGTGCCCAGTGAGTTTGGCACAGAGAGCCCAAGGCTCCAGCAGTCTCTGGTTAGGAGAAGGGCTCTGCACAGAAGCAGGGAGGGCTCCAGAGGGTACACAGCTACCAGAGTCCCTGGCCAGATGAACAGGCTAGTGTGGAATCTGGGAGGACACAGGAGGGAGGACGCAGGGTTGCGTGGCTCCTGCAGTTCCTAGTCAGGGAATGCGGAGGCCCGGTGGGTGTGGGTCACTGGTCAGGGGTTGCTGCACAGCTCTTATGGAGGTCTGGGTGGTGCCAAGCCCAGGAGTTTGAGGTTGCTATGAGCTGTGACCACCCGGCACTCCATCCAGGGCAACAGCCCAAGGCTCCAGTGTACCAAACCCGTCTCACTCTGCCCCTAAGGATTAAGGCTGTAAGGCAGCTCACTCCCTGCCTTTAGGCTGCTCAGTCACTATGTTACTTTGTCCCGCCCAATCATTGCTCTGGTACCCTGAGGGCAGAGCTTGCCGGGGCAGTTCTTTGACTCAGTGGCTCATCCTGGGGCCCCAGACAATGCCCAAAGTTCTTCACACTCCTGCACAAGCTCTCCCCAAGGCAGTACAACTGAGTGCCAAGTCAAAGAACACCAAAACAGTTCACAGGTAAGGCCCTTTTGGTTTGCAGTCTCAGTGCTGCTTGTACTCACAGTTGCCGGGGTAATTAGGTCGATCGAACACACTCAATCACTTGCCAGTTCTCCACTGTTTTTGTCCTCCTCTTGGGGTCCAGAAGTCCCTTGCTGGCTCCCTGTATCCTCAAAGGCCAGAGATGCCTGGAGTCCTGTCTCCCCAGACTCACTGTGCCTAGTTGCAGGGAAGCTGTTACTAGGCTGCCATCTTTAATCCAGTCTCCAGTGTATGTTCTTGTTTGGTTTATCAAAGATTGGTTAGCTGTAAGATGTTAGTTTCATCTCCTGGTTTTCTATTCAGTTCCAAATGTCTATGTCTCTATTTTTGTGCCAATATCATGCTGTTTTGATCACTATGGCCTTGTAGTACAGCCTAAAGTCTGGTAGGCTGATGCCCCTACCTTTGTTCTTATTACTAAGAATTGCCTTAGCTATATAAGTTTTTTCCTGGTTCCATACAAAACAAAGAATTATTTTTTCTAAGTCTTGAAAGTATGATGTTGGTATCTTAATGGGAATTACACTGAATCTGTAGATTGCTTAGGGATGTACAGACATTTTGACAATGTTGATTCTTCCCAGCCATAATTATGGTATTTTCTTCCATTTGTTAATATTCTCTATTTCTTTTCTTAGGGTTTGGTAATTTTCTTTATAGAGTTCCTTCACCTCTTTTGTTAGGTATATTCCTAACTATTTCATGTTCTATGAAGCTATGGTGAAGACTATGTCTTCAATTAGCATCTTATCTTGGCTGTTATTGGCATATACAAAGGCTACTGATTTTTATATCCTGAGACATTACTGCATTTTTTGATCACTTTCAGGAGTCTTGTGGTTGAGTCTTTGGGGTTCTCAAAGTAGAACATCATATTGTCAGCAAAGAAGGAGAGTTTAACCTCCTCTGCTCCCATTTGGATGCCCTTTATTTCCTTCTCTTGCCTGATTGTATTGACTAGAACTTCCAATTGAGCACCATATTTCTTAATGAAGAACCCCAGCTTCCTGAGTAATGAAGGTTGACAAATGACAAAGAAATATCCTTTTTCTTCCCCAGAAATACTAGTTCTTTACATTTTAAGGGTTTATATTTCAGAGGGGAAAATTATTCATCTGCATTTCCAGGAGTTGTCAACTAGGAACTCCTCTATTTCCCAGAGAAAAAGTATTTACATTATGAACTACATTAGGTTTCTGCAGTTCTTTTAGGAGACACAGGTGACAACCAGGCTGTGTGTAGTCTATATAAATTTCCAAATTTATGATTTTGGAGTTCCTCTCTTATAGTACAAATATTCCCTTTCTATGCATGCGGGCCTCCTTATCTGTTGCAAATAATAGCTTATTTATGACCCGTAAACCTCATCTTTTCTCTCAGGAGAATATTTTTATAAATACTAAATACTTATCAAGACAACTTTCCAGATCATTTTATGAGATAATATTTACTCTGTGACCAAAACAAAGATATTGCAAGAAATAAAAAGGAAATAAAGATTGATTACCTCCATTTAATAATGAACACACTCCATTGAATAATGAACACAAATACAATTCTTTTAGAAATGTTAGCAAATCAAACCCACCAACATATGACCAGAAAAATACACCATGAAAAAACATTGTCTATTCCAGTAATGCAAATTTATTCTAATATTCAAATGTTGATGTAATTCAGAGTAATAGGATAAAGTGTATATGATCATGTCAAGAGGTTAGCATTTTATAAAAATACATTCAACAAAATTCAAGACATGCATATTAGAAGCACAAGACATGACTGAGAGAAATGAGTGAAAAGCACACTGAGAGGTGTGCCGTGTTCCTGGACTGGAAGACACAACACCATTAACATGCTCATTTTCCACACATTGATCTACAGATTGAGCTCAATCCTGATCAAAATATTAGCTATTGTTTCATAATAATTGATAGGCTAATTGTAAAAGTTATATGAACATGCAAAGAACCTAGAATAACCAAATTTTTTTGACTAAGAAAGGCAAAGTTAGAGAAGCTATGCTAGCAGATTTGATATTTATTAATCAACACTGTGGTATTAACAAAAGAATTGGCAGAGAGATCAGTGCCACAGAACAGAAGGGCCTATCCTGACATACAGAGCCAACTGATTTTCAATAAAGATGTCAATGTACTACAATTGAATGAATGAATAGATTTTCAACAAATGATATTATACTCCATATATAATATATATACTTCCAATGAAAAGAAGTGAATTACTATATGTATAATACAAAAATGAATATAAGAAGCATCATTAGAGCAAAGGAAGCCAGGCACAAAAAGACCACATAATATGTGATTCTATTTATATGAAATTCTTTTTATTTGAGTTATATTCTATAGAAAGCATATCAGTGGTCATCTGGGTGCAGAAATAGATAGTATAGGGATTAACTATAAGGAAGCAGAAGAGAATTTTATAAGGTCATGAAAAGCTTTAAGTTGTGAAAAAGAGACTCTGGGTTGTCTTGAAAGGAAATATCTAATGGATACTATATAAGAAACAAATGAGAATGTTGGAGTTGGTTTGGGAGAACTGCTGATGAGTGAGAACAGGGAATAAAGAAGAGCGTGGCAGTGAGGAAATGAATTGAAACCACATGGGGGATAAATGTGTCTAATAGTTAAGTTGTTAGCCCCCCACCACTATGGATAGAATTCTGCCATTATGTCAAATTTTCATAGAGTCTAATACATACAAATGGTTTGTATGAGATTCCATTTCATTCTGAAATCAATGAGACACCAAAAGAAGAGAATTCTATAGGCTGGAATCTAATGATGGTGACAGCACAGTATAAGCAAGTCCTTAAAGCCAGAATAACCACTGAATTTAAATCAGTGGGGATGCACAAAAAGAGGCGTGATGAGCTATTCACTGGGTCACAGCTTCACTCTCTGCAGCCACCAGCATGGTGTCCTGAACATTGCAGATACTTGACAATGTTTGCTGAATAAATTGTGGATTAAAAACATTGATTTCTACATGGTTTAAAGCACAAAGCAAAATCACTAGGCAACTGTCAAAAGTATTAATATTAATTTTCCATTGATTGCCCTTTGTACAATATTGTGTTGAATTATTAATTCAAACTGACTGCCTGACATATTTCTTTTCTCACTCTATAGAGCTTTAATTTGTTTGAGCAATTTATTCCATCATGATATAATGCAGAACTTATTTAGTGAAAAATTGATTATCTACCTTTGGTAAGGTAACAGCTTTTCTCTTTCTTGCTCTGAGAACAACCATACTTCTCTCTCTGAAATGAGTGCAAGGAAAAGTTATGTTTCACATCAATGTATTTTGTAAGGAATCATGGACTGACGTCCTTGGGGTTTATTAAAGAGATTACAGCTTTAATTGTGAATCTCACATCTACTCAATGACATCTTACCAATAGAAAACTGAAAGAATGGATGTATGAAGACTTTTCTTCTATATTATTTTCAGCCCAGATGAAGAAAGAATAATTTCTTGCATTTCCACAATCCCACCCTCTGAAGATAAAGGTAATAGCTCTACCTTTCAGTCAGTTAAATTAGATGGTGATTTCAACTAATTTTTTATTGACCTTAAAACTTAAAAAAAAAAAATTACTAACAAATATTGAGCAGTTACATTGGTAGGTTTTATAAAGCCTGTGTCACTGATTGGTTAGGACCATTACATACAATTTTAGTAGTTTATTCTGAGTCTAAAGAAGAACTTTACAATAAAACGTTTTTTAGGCAGTAGCTGGTACTAGGAACATGTGTGCTTTATTTGAACAAGTTGCAATATAGAAAGAAACGCTCATTACCTTCATAGAAATAAGAAGTCATGCTCATTTCAGTCAGCTGAAAAAAGAAGTGAATTAAGGACTCCCACTGGGAAATCAATGCTAGCAAACATTAATTCACACCTGTTAACTAGAGGGAATTGGCCTGGAGACAGCACCAGGTGAGCCTTTATTCATTGAGTGAAGTAATTGAAATAAATCGTTTTGTATCCCTAAGCAGTTCAGGGTTAAATTGCTCCATTGAAAATCATTTTAATTTTTCATTTTTTTCTCTTCATTTTGTAAAATCTGCACATTTTAAATGATGAAGAAGAGTACTTTTTCCCACAAGATATTAAACTATAAGAAATGAATGGTTGCTTGTGGTATTTATGGCCCTATTCTGTTGAAAGAAAATGAAGTTGAACAACTAAACTACATCTCCTTGGGACCTTATTTGATTACAGCAGTCAGAGTTCTAAATTGTGAGGCAATGAAAAAATTAATTTGCTTTTATCTTCAAAGTAGTGTAACCTAATGGAGTAGTATCTGGGTAGCAAATATAGCTAAGAACATAAATTATTTTCTTTGTTTCTAGGGGACCATTGCATTACTATGATAAAACACTGGGAAATATTTGATAATGTCTGTTCGAAATGAAGGAAAAAGTAACAAAGCCCTGGAATAAGGAAAAAAATAAGACATCCAAAGAAGAATCTAGAAAAAATTTAAAGCAGTTAAAAAATAAATGATCAAAAATTAAAGAAATGATTTAATATATTGTTACTGATCAAACTCCTCTTTTATCCCATTCCTATCCCAAATATGTCACTAAGTAGAAGAAAATAGTGGGCTTATTAATATGTTATCAAGACTTTTCCTACTTATCCAAATGGTGCATTTGGGTGGGTGAGTGTCTTTTAATGTTAAATTTAGGCTTGGTACAGTATTTTGGTTAAATATACTTTGGAACCCAGCTTCTTTAGTTAAACTAGCCATGTTTCTAAAGGAAGATGATTGTTAAAACTTGTATCTTTTGGATAAAAGTTTTTAAAAAACTGAATATTTTGAGGTTCCTGGAATTGCTTTTAAATCCCTTCTATTGCTGTCTATTGAGTTTTAAAACAAAATATGGAAACCTTTGTAGATATATGTTATTCCCTGAAAATTACATTAGGATCTATCCAAACTACGTTCAAACAAAAATCAGGTACATTTATATTAAATTTTTATATATTAATGTTGAAGTGCTCATTCAAATGATGTATCTAGGCATTTCATATACAATAAAACCTTGGTAATTTGACCACCTAAGGGACTTTAATACACTGGTGAACATATGGAAGTGGTCAATATAAAGAACTAGGCCTACTGTACTGATATACACATGTGGTGCACGTCTGGTTTATGAAGATTAGGTCAACTTAAGGAGATGGTCAAGGTAGGGAAGTGGTCAACTATAGAGGTTCTACAACACATAATTATTATTTCTTTCATACTTTTCTGTAGTTATAATCAAAAAACAAGAGTTGTGAATATAATGGCGATTCTATATGTTAATTCTAATACATCTAGTAGTTTCACTTCTAGGAATACTTGGTCTACTACATACCTAAAATGATTGAGAGTAGTGACTCAAACACATACACACACACACACACACACACACACACACATATATATATACACATATATATGTATTTTTGTGTGTATATATGTATGTGTGTATATATATTTTTGTGTTTATATGTATGTATATATATATATATTGTATGTATGTATATGTATGTGTGTATATATGTTTTTGTGTGTCTATATATGTGTGTATATATGGTTTTTTGTGTATATATATGTTTTTTGTGTGTGTATACACACACATACATACATCCATGTTCACAGCAGTATTATTCACAGCAGCCAAAAGGAATAACTAATGCTGATATCTACTGATAAATGGATAAATAAAAGGTGGTATACATATGCCACAAAATATTGCCTTTAAAAAGATTAAAATTCTAATACATGCTACAACATGGATGAACCTTGAAAACATGATAACTGAAATAAGCTGGACACAAAAGGCAAACATTTTATAATTTCTTACAAGTGAGGTTCCTAGAATAGACAAATTCACAGAAATGTAAAGTTGGATGGAGATTACCAGGGGCTGGAGGAAGGGAAGAATGGGAGTTACTGTTTACAGGGTATAGATTTCCTGTTTGGGATAATTTGGAGTTTCTAGAAATGGACAGTGGGGAGGACTGCTCAACAGTGTGGATGTCCTTGATGTCACTATGATGTGTGTGTAAAAAGAATTCAGATGATAAGTTTTATGCTATCTATGTTTTGTCACAACAAAAAACAACAACAAAAACAAAACAAACAAAAAAGAATCACGATTAACAACTTGTATATTATCCATTTATAAACTTTTACAGACCACAGAAAATCTATTTTCTCAGAACTCTGCATTTTAAATTACAAAAATGATACATTCTTTAAAAAAGTTTTATTGTGGCTATTAGCAAATAATCTATAAAATTAGAGAAAATAGTACAATGAATTTGCCTGTACCCATTACCTGTCTTTAACAATGATTAATGCTTAGTCACAACTAGCATTTGAAAAAGGTATGTAATGGGGAGATAAAGGAACTCCAGTCAAACTATTCAATATATTGTCATTGTTAAAAACATCCAAATAGTACAAAAGTGTGTGAAGTACAAACAGAACATCCATGTTTCCAATTATTTGTTAATAACCCCATAAGCAAGAATGCTGTGCCAGTCAGTGCTTATAAAGTCACACAGTGTTGTAATTTAATGAGTGATGGATAAAAATTCTGGTCATATATGTGCTGGGGATGGTTCTGACATAACAATTACTTAGAAAATCTGATCTTTTCACAGTAAAACCTTTTAGTTGCCATTCTGTTTTAGATCATTGTAATTCACTTGTTTCTTGGTGGTTATAGATAACAAATTTTCACAAGTTTCTGTAATTGTTTTCATGGCTACAGAATAATAGTGAAAGAAATGGCAAAAAAACAATTTTTAAAACAGTTTTTAGGAAATCGTGCATAATATTTATGTCTTATTTTTAAAAATATTTTAAAATAATGGAACCACTGTAGATCCCAACTAACTCAGATGAAAAGGATTTCATACTTTGAATGCCTCTCCTGTTAACTACTGTGTCCAGACTGAAGGAAATGAGTAAGAATTCAGAGGAAATTCCACTCAAGAACAAAAGAGTGTAGTTTTAGCTGAAAAGTCTCTCAGGCGAGGTACCAGATATGGTACAAAAAAGTGATATGCTACAAATTAGATTAATGAATAACTATCACTATGTTTTCATATCTTTTTGATGGTAAAAATCCAGTTTGTTGCCTTAAATAATCTAACTTAACCTAATAAAGTCTCCTGACTTGTTTCTATTTAATTTTTTCTCCCTGTGTCCTTATGAAACTTCATTTCATTTATTTACTAACTTTAGGCAAAACATTTCCAGGATGGATGTTCTTAGGATAGATGCTGTCCATATTTTTACTACCACTAATGCCTTTCTTATTGTGGAAATTCTAATTTAGTCTGGGACAGCAACACAGTAGTCTGGCGTTCCCAGCCTCTCTTGTGTTGAGAAATGTTCATTTGACACAATCTATCCCATGAGTCATACGAAGGGATCTGGGAAAGCAGTTTTCATGAGGTAAGACCATTTCCTCATCCGTGGTTTCTTTACTTTTCTTAAGGAAGGAATGATAATAATAAGACTGAAGTCACTGTGCCATCTGACCATCCTCAGGTGATCATCCAACTAAGGCCACACACCAGGGAGAGCAGAAAGGAGGAGGAGCCGGAGGAACGTCTTGTCAGGTGAGAAACAAGAAGCCTCACTTTGCTAAACCTCATGGTCAGAACTCCAGACACCATGGAGTTGAATCTAATCCTGCAACTGCTTCTCACAGTAATTTTTTAAATTTTAATAGAATTATGGTAGCTTTTTGGAAAGTTCAACTTTTGGTCAGGAAAAGTAATTTTAAACTAAAACAATTTGATGACAGGTCAAAAGGAAACAAAAGACTATTGAGGCTTTAAAAATAAGCTAAAGAAGATAATTTTGTAAGATTCTCAGAACAGCATCAAAGCAAACAAACACACAAAATGTGGTGAGATGACGGCCCTTATGGCAGGACAAAGCAGGAAGATGGAAGGTACAGAATCAGGAGAGTCACGTCTGTCTGGCCCCCCCCACACCAGGTGCTTGCAATCCTTCCTACTTAGGAACGCTTTATTACTGGCGTTCATCCAAGGTCCTTATCCGGGAGACATCAACCAAATACTACCACAAGAAAAGGAAGACTCAAATTGACAGTGGTGTATGACAGCAAGCCTGTCGGATGAGTGATTTCTTAAAAAAAAAAAAAAAAAAAAAAAAAAAAAAGTGGTAAAATAAACACTAGAATTCTCAATGGAATGTTGTTTTCCACCTTCCTCTAGCTGTACAGGCCAATCTTTTATTGCCTCCCTAAAGGAGATTCACTTCAAAGAAAAGAGGCTCCTGGACCAAAAGAATGTATACCTCTTTTTAAAAAATTACACACACAAACACACACACAGATCTACTGAACTAGGGTGATCTTTAGGATTGTCAACCCATAAACTTTACTAGGGAAACAGCCAGGAATCCCAAATATTTCTATCAATATGATAGTTTACTTTGTCATCAACCACAAAAAATTAGTGTCACTATTCTGACCTGATGGAAATTAGCTATAATTTCAGTTCTCCCACTATAACCAGAATGTTTCTCGATTGGCAGAAAGGTCATGACTCTGGGATCATACCAAGTACCCCCATGAGGCACCACGTTCATCATATTCAGCATGGTTGGGAAGAAAGTTTGAGTGCTTTCTCAACATTATATAAAGCTTAGATGACAAAGGGGAAAGTGTATTGAGTGAAACACTGATTCATCTCTCTGCATCCATGGAGGCTGCGTTTTCAAGCACTTTCAAGATACAGTTAGAAATGAGTTCGCCCATGAGGTGTTTGTTTAAAAAAAAGATTTCTGCCAAGAGCCCTCCAGGTAGGATGACCATGCTATTATTTAAACTCACTTTCCTAAAAGTCGTTCTCTGCTGTGAAGTTTCTGAGAAACAGGCACCAGTTCACAAGGGGCCTCCTGGCTTCAGTTACCTGAGCGATACAGTCCCTGCTTATCTCACATACCGTTGGCTATTGGGGTGTTCAGGGGTTACTGGATTATTTTACAGTTTCAGAGTCTTCGGTCTTCTCACTCTCTCTTTCTCCTGTATGTGTTCTTAATTAAAAAGTTGAAAGCACATGAAAATGTTCTTCAAACAAGCCAGGCATTTTAAAGTAAATTTGTCAAGGTGGACACAGACTACCTTCCTGATTAGCAAAGGGCTTTGGGAACAGAGCTTGAATCTCCCCCCACAGAAAGCTCAATTCTGAATCCATTTCTCTCTCTCTCTCACCTAAACTCTTGCATAAATCCTTTTTCACATCAAGATATTTAGTATCAAGTACCACTCTATCTCTGAACATAGCCAGATTACTCCTCTCCTAAAAGCATCTTCCTAATGTTACAATTTGAGCCAACTTTTGCCCCAATTCTTTCTTCATCTGCATTTTATGCTCAGGATTCTTAATGGGCTCTTCTCCCAGCCTTTGATTCCTCATGACCCAATACAAACTTAATCCCTTGCAATTTGGTTTCCACCTCCTCAATTGCTAAGACTGTACTTTCAAATGTCACCGAATGCAATAGCTGGTCCCAAGTTTCAACACAAACCCCTCTCCTCCCTCAGCTTCGTGGAACACTACCCAGTCCCACCTCCTGTTCCAAGGCCAAGGGTCTTGCTGCCCTCTGTGCTGCCTTCTCTAAGCCTCTAGACATATTCATTCCCAAAGTTTAATCATCACTCTTCTCTTCTTTTTACAGTTTTCCTTTGATAATTTCAACATCTGTGGGGATTTTGGTGGCCTTACCCCTCCCTAAGTTTCACACATATGTTTCTAGCTCCATTGAGGGATCTATCTTTACAATTGATATTTCAAATTTAATGTGTCACAAATATATCTTATCAACTCCTCTCAATTTCCTCCTCAATCTCTTACTTAAATGTTCCTTTGTCTCCTCTGCTAAGGGAATTCAGTAGCTCTTAACTATGCAACTCAAAATCTTTGCAGGTATCATTGACTCTGCTCTAAATCTCAGAGATTTTGCTTTTGCTTTGTCAATTAGAAGGTTTTTCCATGGCTCACTGCCCATTGCTCCGTGGTTATAGCACCAGCCACATACACTGGGGCTGGTGGGTTCGAGCCAGGCCTGTGCCTGCTAAACAATGACAACTACAATAAAAAAAAAAAAAAAAATATATATATATATATATATATATATATATAGATATAGATAGATATAGATATAGACATAGATATATAGATATAGATATATAGATATAGCCGGGCATTGTGGTGGGTGCCTGTAATCCCAGCTACTTGGGAGGCTAAGGCAAGAGATTTTCTTGAGCCCAAGAGTTTGAGATTGCTGTGAGCTGTGATGCCACAACACTCTACTGAGGGTAACATAGTGAGACTCTGTCTCAAAAAAAAAAAAAAAAGGTCTTTCCAGTCCTACTGTCTCTCACACACACACACACACACACACAAACACACATCTCTGGATCAACCATTGCTTGATTGTCCTTAATGAGTAAATCCGGCCGTGTTATCCACCTGCTCATAATTTTTTTCAGCCTGCATTTTGACTCCATTTCTCTTACACAGCTTTATCTTTTCTTCCCCATATCTATTTTAAGTTTTAAATAAAGTGCATTATTTTCTGTTCTCTGAACATGGTCTAGAAGATATTTCTTCCTCAATCTATTAGTTTATTCCGGTTTCTTTTTCCTATTATTTTGGATCAAAACTCCATCTATCAAAGTTTTTCATTAGTCAAAGGACATCTCAAAGTCCATCAGCTCTGTGAAGCTTCCCTCGTCTTCTCCACAGACACCTTGCATTTTCAGAGCTATGTGTGCTTCTAAAGTTTTTTTACCTTAGACTTACTTATATTTTTTAATTTATCAACTGTGTTTGCTTAGCTTTTCTCAATCTACAAAGAACTTTGCATAGTTGCTTCATCTTCACTTAGTGAAAAGAATTAGGGTTTGGAACCAGAAGACCCATGTTTGATACCTTCTCCCCAATGTACAAGTGATGAGACAAGAATAACCTCAGCGAGGGGCACCCACATCAAAGTCTGGGTCCTGGATCTTCATGCTATGGTCTTCATCACACTCCAGTAGCTACATCTCACTCCCTTTACCCCACCCCAGAGTCTATCACACATGTTAGACAATAGAAACCCACAAATAACTGGATTTAAAGTGAAAACAAAAATTCATGTTGATGTTGGGAAATAACTTCCTTAAATGAAACTCTGTAAACACCTCCATGTAGTCATACAGACTTTAGGAACTTGGGACCTGCTAGTACACAGCTTTTAAATGATTTCCTCACATTTACATTTATTTCTAAATGCATTTAAACTTGAATATTTTCAAACAAAAAATAAACAATCTGCATAGTCCTATCCAATTCCTATCTCCCATTTATTACTAGGTTTATACCCAACATCCTTTAGCCATTTAAATTATCTGCATTGCCTCCCCAAACCTAATTTAGGTTTTTAATCTTTAATCTATAACTACATTTAGGGTAAAGAAAGAAAATCCGTGAAAGTACTAGAATAAAAGTTAAATTAAAAAATATATTTATTGTGTTAAAAGAGAGAAGAAAAAGAATAAGAGTCCCAGTTTCAAGTAAGTTTTTCATTTTTTAGAAAAAAAATTGAGAACTCAAGAATATCAGGGGTCAAACTTCCGTGTCTTCTCAAGACTTTCTCTCTTCCTCATTTGTTATTTTTGTAAGGCTTTGTATGCATCTTCTTTTCATATTTCTTTTTTATGTTGTTTTATTTTAGAAACATGGTCTCCCTCTTTTGCTGGAGCTAGAGTGTAGTGGTGTCATTATAGCTAACTGCAGCCTCAAACTCCTGGCTTGAAGCAATCCTCCAGCCTCAGCCTTTTGTATGTATATCTTTAGCAAGAAAAAATAACTTGACTGCTGAGTCTCAGTTTCCTTATCCATAAAATATTTTAGTAATGTTACCTACCTCATTGGGTTTTCAAGACTAAAGGAGGTATAAAAGCCAAATGCTCTGTGAAGATAAATTCCTTTTTTTTTTTTTTTTTTTTTTTTTTTTGTAGTCAGTGTCATATACTGTCCATTACCTAGCACAGCCTCTTGCCCATACTAGGTTCTTCATGATTAGTTTCTTATGATTCATTAATTTGTGGAGAGGGAAAGAAAGTAAATACATCAGAATTCTATAGAGTATATTCAAAAGACATAGACCTATTCCCACCCCCAGATATGTTGATTTAGGGGTTAAAATTTGAACATATTTGTTGTTCATATATTCTTTAGCTAATAATTATAGCTACATTCTTTGGGACTTATTGGTCTAAATTAATTGGCCTGATTTTCAAGAAAAATCATATTTGATTCCAACCAATTTCTTTTTTACCTCATTCTCTCCCCTTTTGTCTTGGGTCTTCAGCTCAAGATTACTACCTTAACACACAACAAAATAACCCATGCCTAGTATAGATATTGGCTTACTATGGACACATCCATGAGGCCCATGTCTCCAAGGACAGACATGAGCATATTCCATTAAATCTCACTGAATATAAAAGGTTAAAATTCTTTTTTAAAAAATCCAATTGATGATCCCATGTAACCTAATCACAGGCTAAGTATATTAACAAAGAGATAAAATGTATGTAGGCAAAATTTAACATAAAGAAATACTAACAATATAAATATTTTACCTATTTAGAGAAAAAAATAAAGCTCAGAATTCTATAGAACAGGAAAATAGCAAATACAGGGAGAAGTCACTACCCCTAGGACTGAGACAGAGTACTCAAGGAAGCAACTAATCTGGAAGTGCCCACGCAAATCTAGAGTCCAGATGTGGTTTGAAAGGGTGCAGGTATGGTCCACTGGGTGGCAAGGACTTTGAAGGAGGTGGCTGTGTGGTAAACTTCACTGGTAATCTTCCGTCTGAGATCACAGACATCTTTTCTTCCAATGATAAGGGTCCTACCCTCCAGGATCTTGCTGGTAGTGATGAAGCCTTGGAACCAGGAAGAAGAATCCCTTCCTCCTCCAATGTCCTTCCAATACCCTCCACTGGGGAAGCAGGGCAATGAAGGGTGAATGTGGCACTGAGAGACATGGTTGTCTCACATGTGCCAAGCTTTTACAACCTCAAGACAATCTTTATGATAGGTATTATTTTTTTTAATTCTCTTTTCTCACATGGACAATAAAACTGAAGTTCAGAGAAGTGAAGTCACTTAATGATGATCATATAGGAAGTATGTAATAAGGGTCAGGATTTGACCTCTGGTCTGACTTCAAAGTTTACACATAATCTTTTCGTGATGCTGCATTACAGAAGCAAGTTCACTAGACTAAAACATAAAAAAACTGTAATTTAGATTTTTAGCTGGAAAGTCTAAATTTGCCCTTTTTATGTACACTTGAGAGTTCACTTGAAGACTTCCCCTTGAAATAAGTCAATTAGTTTTTCCAGTCCTGGAATAAGAGAAACAATATTGCTGCCCACAAAGGCATACTAAAGCAGTGTTATAAATACTGAAGCACATTAAATATAATATTCATATTACTTTATATGAAGGAATAAATTTTTCAGTAAATGAAGTATCTTATTTCATCATGAACCGAATTCTCTTATTTGCTTTTGTGCATTTTTCAGAATGCACAGTAAATAATAGCTCTCAGTAAATAATTAATGATTTGAAATAAATTTGGTTCATGTAGGGACTATTCCAACTTAGAACACATAAATTACAAATTTGTAAACAATGTACTTGAAACAAACATCTGGTTCTAAAAATCCGTATCTAGCATTTAATAATTCTGGAAAGATATTTTGCTATGGTTGCTTATTGAAACAGAAATTATTTCCAGTTTTGGTGAAAGAAAGTGCATGTGTGACTGATCAAAAGCCATCACTGATCTTGGGATGGAGCAAGATGGCAGACCAGAAGGATCATTCAGCTGAGCTCTCCTAGAATGACTCAGGAAAAAAGAAACTACCCAGCCATACCTGGCATGGGGTCCTTACCCAGCCATAGTTCAGGGAACACAGCAAGGAGGTGGTGAGCTGGATGCAGCATATGAAACAGAACAGTGGAAATCTCATGAAAATAAGCAAGTATTTGCCAATGGCTAAATCAGCTGTTCCACCTCCCCCATAGAGCTCCAAGACAGGAGGAAGTCTTTCCAGAACTTTCAGTTGTTGGGGGAAGCTAAAAGTTGAATGGAAAGCTCAGAAGAATGGGCAGATTCAAATAGTATATAGCAACCAGATTTGAATACTGGTTGGAGTAGATTTGCCATAACTTTGGTGGCTGGTGAGGATTCTTGTGAGTTTTAAAATCCTAACCTGGCAGGGTCTAAATGCTATAGAAACAATCAAGCAATCACTGAAGGCAACTAAGTTTGGAATAAGGACCATTGAGGTTACTAGCTCTCCTGGCCATCTCCTAAAAATATCCACAGCACCATATGCTGTCCCAGTGACATGTTGCAACATATTGTCATCAAGAGCAAGGACTTCTGGTTTTTGGCCCTGAGGAAGAGTTTGGCTTTGCTCAGGCTGAAGACAGTTCAAGACCTAAGCTCTGAGACAATGTAATTTGAAGCAAAGGAGGCAGTGAGAATGAAAAAGGAGGACAAGGAGGTGAACCAGAAGAAAGAATACATGAGAAGGAACCAACAGAAAAACTTAGGCAACATGAGAAACCAAAACAAAGGAATTCCCACAAAGGAACATAAGACAGCTACTGCAGAAGACTTTACCTCTAAAGAGTTAATGGACTTGTCAGAGACAGAATTTAAAATATGGATGATAAATGCAATAAAAGTAAAGAACAAGAAAATGGAAAGACAGAACCAAAAGTCAGAAAAGAGATATGTAGAATATAGAAAGAATATGGCAGAGCTTGAGGAAATGAAGGAGACAATCAGGGAATGCAAAGATGCAGTAGAAAGTATTAAAACAGGTTAGACCATGGAGAAGAAAGAATCTCAGAGCTAAAGGATAAAGTGTTAGAGTTCACACAAGCAGTTAAAGAAGGAGAAAAGAAGAGAAAGAAAACATATCAGGCACTTAGAGAACTATAAGACTCCATGAAGCATTCAAACATACCAGTAACACAGATTTCTGAAGGGGAGGATTATCCCAAAGGAATGGAAGCCCAAAAGAATGGAGACTATCATAAATTAAAACTTCCTAATTCTTACTAAAGACCCTGACACAGTCCTTTCTGATAGATATTGAATGCTGGGTCATCTCAACTCAAACTGAGCCTCTCAAAGACACATTGTAATGAACCTGTCCAAAATCAAGACAAAAGAAAAAATTCTGCAGGCAGCCAAGAGTAACCACCAACTGACCTACAGAGGCAGAGCCATTAGGATGACAGGAGACTTTTCAACTGAAACCTTCCAAGCCAGAATAGCATGGTAAAAACAATTTTCAGCCCATAATTCTGTACCATGTTAAACTAAGCTTCAAAATTGATGAAGAAATCAAATCTTTTACAGATATACAAGCAAGCACTTAGGAAATTCACCACAACATGACAAGCTCCCTACAGGAAATACTTTGACCTCTTCTCAACACTGAACATCATAATGGACCACCAGAAAAGTAAACGCCCAGAAGTTAAAGGTTAAACTTAGCTTCCACAATGGCACAAAGAATAAAAGAGCAAAAAGGACTTACATAAAATAAGATGAATAGAATTCTACCACACTTAACAATTCTCTCAAAAAATGTCAATGGACTGAATTCACCACTGACCTGACGAAGAAAAGGCAGGCTGACTGGATAAAAAAGCACAAGCCATCCATATGCTATATCCAGGAGACCTAATTTTGAAGGATAAATCAAGACTCAGGGTTAAGGGATGGAAATCAGTATTTCAAGCAAATGGAAATCAGAAGAAAGGAAGGATTTTAATCTTATTTTCAGATACAAGCAGATTTAAAGCAACTAATGTGAGGAAAGACAAAGATGGACACTTTATACTGGTCAAAGGAACAATACATTTCTATGTAAAGAATACATTTCAATTTTAAATATTTATGCACCCAACATAAATTCTCCCAGATTTATGAAACAGACTTTATTGGGTCTGAGCAATATGATATCTCAGAACACCATAATAATCAAGGACTTTAACATCCCTCTGACAGAATTGGATAGATCCTTTACACAGAAACTTAAAAAAAGATATGAAGGAGTCAAACATAACCCTGGAACAAATAGGATTAATATACATATTCAGAACACACCATCCCAAAGATAAAGAATACAAATCTTTCTCATCAGTCCAGTGCACACACTCCAAAATTGACCACATCCTAGGATACAAATTTGACCACATCCTAGGATACAAATCAAATCTCAGCAAAATTAAAGGAATAGAAATTATACCTTGTCTCTTCTCAGACCACAAGTCAATGAAGGTGGAACTCAACTCCAACAAAAATGTTCATCCCCTCACAAAGACTTGAAAATAAAAGAACCTTATGCTGAATGATAGGTGGGTTCAGGAAGAGATAAAAGAAGATATCATTAAATTCCTGAAACATAACAACAATAAAGGCACAAGTTACAAAAACCTGTGGGATACAGGAAAAGTAGTCGTAAGAGGCAAATTTATCCTTTAGATGCCTACATTTGAAAAACAGAAAGAGAGTGCATCAACAAACACATGAATCATCTTGTGAAATTGGAAAATGAAGAACAATCTAATCACAAACCCAGCAAATGAAAAGAAATAACCAAAATTAACTCAGAGATTTAATGAAATTTTAAAAAAGTATCATTCAAAAAAATAATGAAACAAAAGTTGGTGTTTGGAAAAAATAAATAAAATCAATAAAACTTTCACCACACAAACTAGAAAAAAAAAAAAATAAAACCTCGAATAACCTCAATCAGAAACAATAAAGGGAAAATAACAACAGATGCCACAGAGATACAAGAGATCATCTTAAGTATTACAAGAATCTCTATGCCCAGAAATTTGACAATGTAGAGGAAATGGATCAATACTTAGAATTACATCCTCTCCCTTGACTTAAACAAGAAGTAATAGATCTCTTGAACAGACTGATTTCAAGAACTGAAATCAAAGAGCAAAAACAAACCTCCCAACAAAATCATACCCTGGTTTAGATGGCTTCACACCAGAATCCTAACAAACCTTCAAAAAAGAGCTTATATTCATAATTATTCCAAAAAATTGAGAAGGAAGGACTCTTCCCTAACACATTCTACCAAGCAAACATCACCCTGATTAAAAAAAAAAAAAAGGCCCAACTAAAAAAGGAGAACTTTACACCAATTTCACTAATGAATATAGACACAAAATTCTTAATGAAATACTAGCCAATAGATTAAAACTTCACATTAAACAAATCATTCATCATGATCAAGTAGGTTTCATCCCAGTGAGGCAAGGCTGTTTTAACATATGCAAGTTCATAAACATATTATCATCTCAATAGATACAGAAAAAGCATTTGATAAAATTCAGCATCCTTTTCTAAGAATAACACTTAAGAATAAAGACTAGGTGATACATTTCTTAATCTGACCAAAGCCATCTATACGGAATGGAGTAAAACTGAAAGCTTTTCCAGTAGAACTGGAGCAAGACAAGGTTGTCCTCTATCACCACTACTATTCAACATAGTACTGGAAGTTCTAACCATTGCAATCAGGCAAGAGGAAATAAAGGACATCCAAATACGTGCAGAGGAGGCCAAACTAACTCTTTGCTGATGATATGATCTTATACTTAGAGAACCCCAAAGACTCAACCACAAGACTCCTTTAAGTGATTAAAAAAAATACAGCAATGTCTCAAGATATGAAATCAATGAACACAAATCAGTAGCTTTTATATGCCAATCACAGCTTAGATGAGAGGCTAATGAAGGACACAATTCCTTTCACAGTAGATTCAAAACAAAATGAAATACCTGGGAATATACATAACAAAGACGTGAAAGACCTCTGTAAAGAAAATTACCATACCCTAAGAAAAGAAATAGCAGAAGACATTAACAAGTGGGAGAACATATCATTCTCATGGCTGGGAAGAATCAACATTGTGAAAATGTCTATACTACCCAAAGAAATCTACAGATTCACTGCAACCCCCATTAAAATACCATCATTGTACTTTCAAGATTTGGAAAAATAATTCTTTATTTTGTATAGAACCAGAAGAAACCCCGTATAGCCAAGGCAGCTCTTAGTAATAAAAATAAAGCTGGGGGTATCACCCTACTATGCTCTAAGCTACACTACAAGGCCATAGTGATCAAAACAGCATGGTATTGGCACAAAAATAGAGACATTGACATTTGGAACCCAACAGAAAACTATGAGATGAAACTAACATCTTACAGCCATTTGATCTTTGATGAACCAAACAAGAACATAAACTGGAGAAAAGAATCCCTATTCAATAAATGATGTTGGGAGGACCGGATAACCACATGTAAAAGACTAAGACTAGACCCTCACCTCTCACTAGTTACAAAAATTGAATAAAGATGTATAAAAGATTTAATTCTAAGGCATGAAACAATAAAAATCCTTGAAGAAAGTGTGGGAAAAACACTTGAAGATATTGGCCTGGGGAAAGATTTTATGAAGACTTCCATGGCAATTGCAACAACAACAAAAATAAACTAGTGGGACTTAATTAAATAGAAAAGCTTCTGTACAACTAAGGAGACAACCAAAGCAAGCAGGCAACCATCAGAATGGGACAAAAGCTTGATGACTAGGATCTATAAAGAACTCAAATTAATCAACAACAAAAAAACACCCAACAATCACATATATCACTGAGCACAAGACATGAATAGAACCTTCTCTAAAGAAGACAGACGAATGGCTAACAAACATATGAAAAAATGCTTATCATCTCTTATCATCAGGGAAATGCAAATCAAAACCACCCTGAGATATCATCTAACCCCAGTGAGAATGGCCTACTTCACAAAGTCTTAAAGCTACAGATGCTGATGTAGATGTGGAGAGAAGGGAACACTTTCACACTGCCAGTGGGATGGCAAACTAATACAACCTTTTTGGAAGTAAATATGGAGAATCCTCAAAGAATTCAAATTAAATCTCCCATTTGATCCTGCAATTCCATTACTAGGCATTTACCCAGAAGAAAAAAAAAAATCCTTTTTTTAGTAAGAACATTTGCAAAAGACTGTCACAGCTCAATTTACAATCACCAAATTGTGGAAACAGCCGAAATGCCCACCAACCCACGAATGGATTAATAAACTGTGGTATATGTATACTATGGAATACTATTTAGCCACTAAAAATGATGGAGACTTAATAGCTTTTGTATTAATGTGATGGGCGTGGAACACATTCTTCTTAGTAAAGCATCACAAGAATAGAAAGGAAGAATCCAGCATACTCTATTCTAATATGAAGGCAGTAGATGAGCTAATAAAGGAGGGATATAGGAACAAGGGAGTGGACAGAGGGCAAAAGAGGTATGGGGGATCATGGTATATGGCATATCTCTCAGGGATGAGATGTAAGTATAAGCGGGACTTTATGTAACACATGCAATCAGTGTAACCTAACTCTATACCCTCAATGAATCCCAAACAATAAAAAAAAAAGATACTAAAAACAACTCCACCATTGAATGTACTAACTAATCAATAATTAATGTGAACATAGCTCCTTCTGATGAAATGAGTTATCAAAGGCTTAATTATTGACTAGAATGTTAAAATAAGCTGAAATCTAGAACCTATTGGTGATCCGATTCAAAGAGCTGAGTACTGTTTTGGAAATGTAGGGACCAGGAAGCGGTCACAGTTCCCATTATGAAGCCTGCGCACAGACAAGCAGGGGTGAAAGTGTAGAATTCATACACTGCCAGTCATTCACGAACCCACTATGGAGAAATAGGATCACAGGAGGGTTTAAATTACTTCAGCCGGGCGCATGGTAGCAGAGGATTACCTACCTTATGCTATCTCTCAGATTTTCTTTATTTTTATTAAGGGCTTTGCCTTAACAAATAAAAATATTTCTTAAAATGAGATTCCCAGTTCTGTTCAAATTTCTAAGTGTTTAAATACAAGAAAACAAAATATACATGTGCTTTAAAGGCATAGGGGACTTGTGAATCCCTCTTACAAGTCTTCAGTGACTGAACCAGCTCTCACTAAGTTCTTTCTTTCTATGACCTCTCTCTTAAACGTAAATTACACTACAGTGGTATCAATTTTCAATTATTTACTATAATTTCCTATGTCTCACCAGTGCATTCATAACTAAAATATAAAAGATAAAATTATTTTTTCTTCTACATACATCTGTAACTGTCTTAAACCCACACAAGGCTCTCAATAACATCCTAATATTTGACTTGCTTATCTCAGGGACTGGGAGGGTCTATGTATTTACAGAGTGTCAGCCACTCTGTATATTTATTAAGTTCACGTTTTCATTCTTTTTATAACTCTTTATTAATTTCTGACACTATATGCTAATAGATTATGGTTAACGTGATGAAAAATGTAGTAAATTGGGAAGAGATTAAATATGGTGGCTGAGTAACAGCTTCCCTGCAACTGGGCACAGTGAGTCAGGGTAGACAAGACTCCAGGCATTTCTGGTGGGTGGATTCTGCCTATAATCATCCCTATGAGGATACAGGGAGCCAGCAAGGGACTTCAGGACCCCAAGAGGAGGACAAAAACAGTGAAAAACTGGCAAGTGGTTGCATGTGTTTAATCAACCTAATCACGCTGGCAACCGTAAGTACAAGCAGTAGTGAGACTGCAAACCAGAAAGGCCTTACCTGTAAACTGTTTTGGTGTTCTTGGACTTGGCATTCAGTTGATCTGCCTTGGGGACAGCTTGAGCAGGTGTGAGGAGAACTTTGGGCATTGTCTGGGGCCCCAAACTGAGCCACTGAGCTGGGCGCAGAAAGCCATTGTGAAAGAACTACCCCAGCAAGCTTCGCCCTCAGGGTCCCAGAGCAAGGATCGGGTGGGACAAAGTAACCTAGTGACTGAGCAGCCTAAAGGCGGAGACTGACCTGCCTTAGAGCCTTAATCCTTAGGAGCAGAGTGAGACAGTTTTGGCACACTGGAGCCTTGGGCTGTTGCCCTGGGTAGTGTGCCGTGACGTCACAGTTCATAGCAACCTCAAACACCTGGGCTAGGAGCCAGACCGCCATAAGAGCTGTGCAGCGACCCCCAACACGTGACTTGCACCCACCGAGCCTCCGCATTCCCTGACCAGAAAGCTGCAGGAGCCATGCAACCCTGCATCCTCCCTCCTGTGTCCTCCCAGCCTCCACACTAGCCCATTCATCTGGCCAGGGACTCTGGTAACTGCGTGCCCTCTGGAGCCCTACCTGCCTCTATGCAAAGACATTATCCTGGCCAGAGACTGGCTGGAGTCTTGGGCTCTCTGTGCCAAGGTCACTGGGTGCCATGCACTCCCAGAACCACACGCACCACCTCCAGGCCTATTGCTGGATCCGGGTGTGTCACACACCGGAGCTGCTTCCACAACCAGAACTCCATAGCTAGAGCAGCCCCAGAGGAACTACAAAGATCCAGCAACAATAAGAGTGATTCTGCTGGGGTCTAATCTTGGAGAGACACCTTCCCAACTCTGAGGACGGCCAGACACAAAAGGAAAAAACAATCATGAGGCAAAATCAACAGAAAAACTCTGGCAATATGAATAATCAGAGTAGATCAACTCCCCCAAGGATCAATGGGGCAGAAAAAGCACGAGACCCCATGCACAAACAAATAGCTGATATGTCAGGAATTGAATTCAGGATCTGGATAGCAAGTAAGATTGAATTAGAATTCCAAAAGTTATCTCAAGAATTCAACGGATTCAAAGAGCAAATGACCAAAGATTTTGACACATTGAGACAAGAAGTTGCATCCCTCAAAGATCTCCGAAACACAGTAGAATCCCTCAGTAACAGAATGGAGCAAGCAGAAGAAAGGATTTCTGACATTGAAGACAAAGCATTCGAACACTCCCACACCCTCAAAGAAGAAGAGAAATGGAGAGCAAAAACAGACCACTCTCTCAGAGAGCTCTGGCATAATTCAAAGAAAACCAATATTCACCTTATAGGGATCCCCAAATATGACGAAGTGACTTCACAAGGCACAGAGCCTCTTCTCCATGAGATTATGAAGGAGAACTTTCCAGACATGCCAAGAGATCCCAAAATTAAGATAGCAGACAGTTTCAGAACTCCAGCACGACTCAACCTGTATAAGACATCCCCCAGACACATCATAATCAATTTCACTAAAGTTACTAGGAAGGAGAAACTTCTGAAAGCTGCCAGATGAAAGAAAACCATTACCTACAAGGGGAAGAATATTAGAATAACTGCAGATCTCTCTGCTGAAAACTTTCAAGCTAGAAGAGGATGGTCATCGACTTTCAATCTCCTAAAACAAAATAATTTTCAACCCAGGATCTTGTACCCAGCTAAACTGAGCTTCATTTATGACGGAGAAACTAAATACTTCAACGACATTCACATGTTGAA
>CAUYPK010049346.1:0-11738 GCA_963574355.1 Loris lydekkerianus | reverse complement strand
TTGTGATTTAGCTTGATTACCTGTTAAGCTACGGTTTTCTGCACTTTATTTAAAGTTTTAAATTTGTTGTTGCTAGTTTACAGTTTTTCTTTAGCAATAAATATTGAAAAGCATTTAACCTACTGATTCCTCAATTATTGTAATTGTTTTGGCTATGTATTTTTATTTTTGAAATTTACCAGTGGCTGCTGCATTTTCCACCTCTGCTTATACTCAAGTCACTAAGTTTTCCCAGTTTTTAGGGTAAAATTAAGGGGGTTGGCTTATATGCGGGTCGGCTTATACTCGAGTATATACGGTAAATATTAAAAGCTCTGTAATTTACCTTAATTTCATAGTTTTTGAAGAAGACATTGGCCTTGAAGTAATAGATGGCTTCATCCACAATATCTGTATCTTTTGCTAAGCAGGACACAGGGGAAGGAGAACAGAACATTAGCTAAATGCAAAAAACATGAAAGGTATAAAGAAAAAATTCCAGCCAGGCTCGGTAGCTCACCTTGTAATTCTAACATTTTGGGAGGCCAAGGTGGGAGGACTATTTGAAGCCAGGATTTTGAGACCAGCATAGGCAACACAGTGAGAACTGGTCTCTACAAAAAATGGTAGCATGTGTTTCTAGTCACAACTACAAACTGAGGCTGAGACAGAAGGATCACCTGAATGAAGAAATTCAATGTTACAGTGAGCTACAATGAAGCCAATAACCCAGATGGGGAGACAGTGCAAGACCTTGTTTCTAAAACAAGAAAAAAAAGGCCAGGCATGGTGGCTCATGCCTGTAATCCCAGCACTCTGCGAGCCTAAGGCGGGTGGATTGCTTAAGCTCAGGAGTCAGAGACTAGATTAAGCAAGAGTAAGATCCCATCTCTACTAAAAAGAGAAAAAAACCCAACTATCTGGGTGTTGTGGTACATGCCTGTAGTCCCAGCTACTCAAAGGCTGAGGCAAGAGGATTGCTTGACTCCAAGCGTTTGAGGTTGTTATGAGCTATGATGAATGACACCAGGGCAACATTCTCAAAAAAGAAAAAAAGAAAAAGAGAGAAGGGTGGTACCTGTGGCTCAAGGAGTTGGGCGCCGGCCCCATATACAGGAGGTGGTGGGTTCAAACCCGGCCCCAACCAAAAACTGCAAAAAAAAAAAAGAAAAGAAAGAAAATACAATCCATGCTCAACTGTCCAAGAGCTCTGGAGTTGGATAACATGAAATAAGGCTATAAGTCTTTACAAAAAATTCCTAGAAAAATAATTTTTTATAGCTTTTATTGGTTTTATAAAAATAATGCATGCTCAGACGGTGCCTGTAGCTCAGTGGGCAGGGCGCCGGCCCCATATACCGAGGGTGGTGGATTCAAACCTGACCCAGGCCAAACTGCAACAAAAAAATAGCCGGGCACTGTGACAGGCGCCTGTAGTCCCAGCTACTTGGGAGGCTGAAGCAAGAGAATCACTTAAGTCCAGGAGCTGGAGGTTACTATGAGCTGTGTGATGCCATGGCACTCTACCAAGAGCAATAAAGTGAGACTCTTTAAAAAAAAAAAAAAAAAAAAAAAAAATATATATATATATATATATATATTTATAATACTGATAATAATGCATGCTCATTAGAAAAGAAATTTAATCAATAACAAAAATTTTTAATTGTCATTCGAAAAACCACTACCCAGAAATAACTACTATTAATATCTGGTGAATATCATTCAAGACCTCTCTCCATGTATTTGTAAAAATAAGTCTGCAACACAGACAGACAAATGCTTCTTAAAAAGTATTCAATATAATTTTATTTGAACTTACTGTAGTTTGGGGGGGGGGGAGTCTTGATTATTTAGAAACATGTTGGGATGTTCAGATGTTCAGTATTTACATGTTCAGATTTCCATCTTTCTTTTTATAAAAACTATGATTTAAAATATACTTGTACCAGCTGTTCTAGGCGGCTATAGAATGAGAAAAGCCAGAAATACTGTCATGACAAAGACAGATCTCATTACATAATTTCTTTGGCAATTTTTGTTTCCTTTTTCTACTTTAAAAAGGTCAAAATCCCAGGGTCTCAATATCCGGCAGCTGGTTTCAGCAATGTGGAGACAGTTATTTGTATTTCTTACGCATGTCTGCTATTCCTCTCACACACCAGAAATGCAAAATAACCCAGAAGCTTTAGTACTCTGCAATTCAATTACCTTCACTTCAGCTCAACAATTTCAATGAAACTCTACCTCTAGACTTATGTTCCTTGCAATCTATTAATATTTTCTTATCTATGAGGAGTCAATAATATTTACAAAAACCAGCCAGTTCTTCTAAATGCAGTGATGGAAGGCCATGGAGACCATAGAATTCAGGACTTATACGAGTACTTGGCACATAAGAGGTGTTCAAATGATATCTACTGAATATAAATGAATTAATTTGATTAATGCTAAGTTATCCAGCTCACAGTACAGCTTCCATTACAATTCAGTTCTAATCCAGTGCTCTGGGGAAGAGAGACAAGGTCACTCCTGTGCACAGAACCCATGAAGATCTGGTTTCTTAGGGTATCATCCCTCTGGGGCTCAAAAATTGCAAAGGTGGCAATTAGATTTACTTCATCCTTCCTCAACTGTACCTTTGCTGTTGTTGTTATTATTATGAGACAGAGTCTCACTCTATTACCTGAGCTAGAGTGCCAGGGCCTCAGCCTAGCTCACAGCAACTTTAAACTCCTCAGCTCAAAGCTATTCTCCTTGCCTCAGTCTCTCCAGTAGCTCAGACTACAGGTACCCACTACCACAGCTGGTTAATTTTCTTATTTCCTTTCCTAGTAGAGACAAGGTCCTGCTTTGCACAGGCTAGTGTCAAACTCCTAAGCTCAAGTGATCCTCCCTCCTTGGCCTCCGAGAGTGCTAGGATTACAGGTATGAGCCAGAATGATGGGCCTCAACTGTATCATATGATATACTACATGATGTATCATGTACGTGTTACTTGTAACCAAATGAAAGCATTCTTCTCAAGGAATTTGGACCAATGCTGATTCATTCTTTCTTTGCACTAATTCTTTTTGTTTATGAAGACAGGGTCTCCCTCTGTCACCCAGGCTGAAATGCAGTAGTCCAATCATAGCTCACTGAACCTTGAACTCCTGGGCTCAAGTGATCCTCTGCCTCAGCCTCTCGTGTAGCTGGAACTACAGGTGCACTTTTTTTTTTCTTTGAAGACAAAGTCTCACTATGTCACCCTCAGTAGAGTGTCGTGGTGTCACTGCTTACAGCAACCTCAGATTCTTGGGCTTACGCAATTCTCTTGTCTCAGCCTCCCAAATAGCTGGGACTACAGGTATTCGCCACAATGCCCGGCTATTTTTTATTTTTAAGAGACAGAGTCTCACTTTGTTGCCCTCAGTAGAGTGCTGTGCTGTCACAGCTCACAGCAACCCCTAGCTCTTGCGTTTAGGTGATTCTCTTGCCTCAGCCTCTTGAGTGGCTGGGACTACAGGCACTGGCCACAATGCCCAGTTTTTTTTTTGAGACAGAGTTTCACTTTGTCACCCTCCGTAGAGTGCTGAGGCATCACAGCTCACAGCAACCTGCAGCTCTTGGGCTTAGGCGATTCTCTTGTCTCAGCCTCCCAAGTAGTTGGGAGTACAGGTGCCCGCCACAACGCCTGGTTATGTTTTGTTGCAGTTTGGCCGGGGCCAGGTTTGAACCTGCCACCTTTCGTATATGGGGCCGGTGCCCTACTCACTGAGCCACAGGTGCCGCCCAAAGGGTTTTATCTTTTTATTTTCCAGCTATTTTTTGTTGCAGTTTGGCTGGGGCCGGGTTCGAACCTGCCACCCTTGGTGTATGGGGCCGGCACCCTACTCACTGAGCTACTGGCACTGCCCAGGCTATTTTGTTGTTGTTGTCATTGTTTAGCAGGCCGGGGCAGGGTTTGAACCCACCAGCTCCAGTGTATGTGCCTGGTGCTATAACCATTCAGCTATGGGTGCCGAGCCCAGGTGCACTGTTTAATTTTCTTTTAATTAATTAATTTTTTTTGAGACTGAGTCACACTATGTTGCCCTTGATAGAATGCCATGGTGTCATGGCTCATAGCAACCCCAAACTTTTGGGCTTAAGCGATTCTCTTGCCTCAGCCTCCCAAGTAGGTGGGACTACAGGCGCCCCCCCCCCCCCCCCCCCCAATGCCTGACTCTTTTTCTGGTTACAGTTGTCATTGTTGTTTAGCAGGCCAGGCTCCAACCCACCAGCCTCGGTGTCTGTGGCAGGTGCCCTACTCACTGAGCTATGGGCACCAAGCCCATTTTATTTTTTTGTAGAGATAGGGTCTCACTATGTTGCCCAGGGTTGTCTCAAACTCCTGCTCTCAAGCAATCCTCCGGACTCAGGCTCCCAAAGTGCTCAGGAGTGGTGCGTGACCTACCACTTCTAGTCATGTAATTCTTATTATTTTTCTTCTTCTCCAGTCTGTCTTTTCTCATCTGTTACTTTTTCTGAGAATCAAGTACTTAAGATTGTGGTGACTCACCAAATTTATTAAGTTTACTGAGCCTTCAATTAGTGTTTTAAACAAAATTAAATTAAGAAGGGGTCAGGTCAAATAGTCAGGGAGAGGAAAGGAGACAGGACCCAGTACAATACTGGTAATTATAACTATAGTCTTGGAAACCATGAATGGAACTCAGTTCAGACCCTTGGTGGGTGTAGGGAAATCATATCTATATTTTACAAATTATACTGTTAGCAGAACATCCCAGAACGTGTCAGAAGAGTCTTGGACAGTGTCTGGAAAAGAATGGGGCTTTCTGAAGAGTGAAATGTATTTCTTTTTTTTGTAGAGACAGAGTTTCACTTTGTTGCCCTTGGTGGAGTGCCATCGTGTCACAGCCCACAGCAACCTCCAGCTCTTGGGCTTAGTCAATTCTCTTGGCTCAGCCTCCAAGTAGCTGGGACTACAGGCACCTACCTGCCACCCTTGGTATATGGGGCTGGGGCCCTACTCACTGAGCCATAGGCACCACTCAGAGTAAAATGTATTTCAAAAAGCATAGTACAGGGCATCACCTGTGGCTCAGTGAGTAGGGCGTGGGCCCCATATACCGAGGATGGTGGGTTCGAACCCAGCCCTGGCCAAACTGCAACAAAAAATAGTCGGGCCTTGTGGTGGGTGGCTGTAGTCTCAGCTACTCGAGGGTGAGGCAAGAGAATCGGCTAAACCCAAGAGCTGAAGGTTGCTGTGAGCTGTGATACCACTGCACTCTACCATGGGTGACAAAGTGAGACTCTGTCTCTAAAACAAAACAAAACAAAACCAAACCAAGAATAGAAATGAGCAATGTTAGGATGGGCATAGTGGCTCATGCCTGTAATTCTAGCACTCTGAGAAGCTTAGGAGGATGGATTGCCTGAACTCAGGAGTTCAAGACCAGTCTGAGCAAGAGTGAGCAAGAAGCCGTCTCTATAAATAGCTGGGCCTTGTGGTGGGTGCTTGTAGTCCCAGCTACTTGGGAGGCTGAAGCAAGAGGATCACTTGAGCGTAAGAGTTTGAGGTTGGCTTGGTGCCCATAGCTGCTCAGTGATTAGGGCACCGGCCACATACACTGAGGCCGGTGGGTTCAAACCCGGCCCGGGTCTGCTAAAACAACAATGACAACTACAACAAAAAAATAGCCGGGCGTTGTGGTAGGCGCCTGTAGTCCCAGCTACTTGGAAGGCTGAGGCAAGGGAATCACTTAAGCCCAAGAGTTTGAGGTTGCTATGAGCTATGATGCCATGTAACTCTACTGAGGGTGACAAAGTGAGACTATCTGAAAAAAAAAAAAAAAAAAAAGGAATGTTACATGGTATACACAAGATTTAAGATAGAGGTATTGCTAAAAATGAAGATCCAGAATAAAAGGATAAAAGGTAGACTGAGGATTGAGAGGGGGAAGAAGTAAAATATTTTCTTTGTGTTTTCCAGTTTGATAGTAATTACAGGAACAGTGTCCAGAATTAAGCATATTCCCTTTTTCCTCGCAATAAAATATCTTGGAGAAATTAAAGCATAAATACAGTTCCCTATTTTTTAAAATTAGTTCCAAGTATTCTGAGTTTCAACAGTTTCCTATTAAATGCAACATATAATCCACAGTCTTGAAATATCTAGAATGCACAATCAAGCAAACAATTCTAAGTAATTACAAGAGCAATCTGAGAAGAATAATGAGCTAAGAATTTCCCTGATTTGATATGAGATTTGTAGCAAAATTTGAAAATAATGGGTTTATACTTACTCTCTCTAGGGGCAGGTCCTTTGAATTGACTTCTGATAGGTAAGAGTGCCATATTTCCAATGAGTTTGGTGTCAGGGTCCATGAGAGAAGAATGGTAAGCCTGTAGTAGCAAGCCAAGAAAGAATATAGAAGTAGAAAGAGAGCAAATGTCGCTGAGGCAGACAATTACATTCCTCCAAAGGAAAAAAAGAGTGACCCACACAAGATTAACTAGAGGAAGGAGAAAAAGGAAGGGCAGCATCAATGTCTTGGAGCTGGCTTTCTGGCTCAGCAATTGTTAGATTTTGATGAATTTTGCATGCTGGTTGTTAAATACAGCCACTCTAAAAAGTTTTTATATAAACTTACAATTAAATAAATTATATTTGCCTACTACAAAAAGCAAATGCCATATAAATCATGGTATGCTCCTCTTCAGGTAAACCAGGACCCAAGCACTAGCTTTTTTTTTAAAATTTATTTATTTTTATTGTTAAATCATAGCTGTGTACATTAGTGCTGCTTTCATATACAATCTGAAGTATTTTCATCAAACTGTTCAGCGTAGCCTTCATGGCATTTTCTTAGTTACTGTAGGTAGGCATTTGTGTTCTGCATTTAGTAAGTTTCGCCTGTACCCATTCTAAGATGAGCACTAGCTTTTCAGCTCTGCCACTTCCAGGCTTTATGTTTTTGACCAAGACATAGCTTTTCTACTCTTAGCCTGTTTCTTAAATTTATAAAATGAGGATATACACTGCCTTCAGTATGTAGGTGGGAGTTAAAGGACAGGGGAAAATATCACATTTATGAGAGCAATTTATATGCTGATTCCTAGTTCTGCTTTTTATAAGATGTCTGGCTTTTTACAATACAACACAGGCCCCATTCATATATTCATTCATTCATTCACCATATGACTGCTAAGCACCTTCTATGTGCAAGACATGGTGATACAATATACACAGACCAGTATGTTCTCATTTTTGAAGAATTTTCAGATCAATGGAGAAGGCAGACACAAAATAATCACAAGATAACTCCAGGGTGCTCTATGTGCAACTAGGACCAGCACAGGACTATAGAGTCCCAGCTAAATCACTATTAAATCTTGTGCAAGTTACTTAACTTCTCTGAGCCTCAGTTTCCTCTTCTGCAAAGTCTTTCTTTGTTCATGCTGGTCTCCAACTCCTGAACTCAAGGGATCCTCCCACCTCAGCCACCTAGACTGCTAATATTCCAGGCATGAGTCACTGGCTTGGTCTCAAACGGGATGTTTTATAAAATGTGTAGCTCAGGGTGTGCCTAGCACTCCTCAGGGGTCAAATGAACCACATATCTCTAACTATACCTTGATCCTTTTCATCACAGGTATGCTTAATCTAAAGCAGCCCTCACCCTCCCCTTCACCAGTTAACTGTTTAGTTGTTCATCTATTCTTTCATAACATTTGTTGCTATCTGTAACTATTGGTACCTCCTTTATTAATGTTTACAAAGTTATTGTCTTGTCTCCTGATTACAATGTACGTCCTTCAAGAGCAGGGATTTGTTTGCCTTATTCACTGCAGCAATAGTGCTCGTCTGTGGGCGCTCAGTAATGTTTATTGAATGTAATGTATGAATAATCACACTTCCCTGAACCAAGATGGAGACCATGATAGTGAAAAAACTTTCCCACAGCCTGGCCGTCAGAACTTAAGGACAACCAGACTATTACCAATTTTTACTCCTACTCTGATACATGAGAAAATGGAATTATTTGGAGATCAGGCGCCGACCTTGACTCTGAGGGCCCTAAACCCGCTGGCTCTGGAGGTAGACCCCGCTGCCAGAGCGACACGCGGAGGAGGCTGGGAAGTGGCTTTTGACAGCTGACAAACTGCGGGGAGAACCGTCCCCCGGGGCGGAGGAGGAAGTGGGCCTGACAGGAAAGGAGAAGCTGGACCGTGGACATGAAAAAATAAAAAAAAGCGCAGCCCTTGGCTTGGCGGCTCTAATGTGGCTTTGGGAACGCTGCCCGGTTCGGGGATCGGGGGAGCAGAAGGAGCGAGAGAAGGGTTGGGATTGGAGAAGAGGGGCTGGGCGGTGCGGTGGCGGCCTCCTCACGCACTCTGGGCCCCTGGCCCACTCTTGCCGCGCCTCCTACGGCCGACAATCCCAGGGCCGCCCCTGTCCTACACCCAAAGGCCCCCTTCCCTGCCTCTCTCCTTTTCAGGTCCTTGATTCCTTTTCGCCTTCCTCAGCCCGCTCCTCTTGGTGCACGCACGATTTCCTGTCTCTGTCCCCAAACGCCACGGTCTACCCACACCCAAGTTCGAACCCTCACCGGCATCTCAGCGGCACCCGGGTCTGAACCAGCAGAGAAGGATCAGGTTAGAGCGCGTCGCCGGTGGTCCGGCTGTCCAGGCGCGGCAAGCGGAAGAGAGCCGGAAGAGAAGGGCAAGGAGAGTACGCAGCGCTTCCGGCCTTACAGTCCAGTGGCCGGCTGCTGCGGCTGCGCAAATCTGAAGGGGCACCAGGAGCTCCCGCCCTCTGCTGAGCTCTGAGTGTCGCGCATGCGTACAGCGCGCTTGGACTAGAGTGGTCTGAGAGTTGCAGAATCCCAAAGACAAATTGCCTCCTCTTATTTTCAAAGATCATCTTACTAGTGAAGAATTTCCTTGTGATAGTATTTTATTTCTTTTTATTTTTTTGAGACAGACCCTCAAGCTGTCGCCGAGGAGAATGCCATGGCATCACAGCTCACAGCAACCTCTAACTCTTGGGCTCAAGCGATTCTCCTGCCTCGGCCTCCCAAGTCGCTGGGACTACAGGCGCCCGCCTCAACGCCAGGCTAGTTTTAGGTTGCAGCCGTCATTGTTTGGCTGGCCCGGGCTGGACTGGAACCTGCCAGCTCAGGTGGATGTGGCTGGCGCCTTAGCCGCTTGAGCCACGGGCGCCGAGCCTGTGATAGTATTTTAAATTCAACCCCACTCCAGCCCCCTGCCTTGTCCTCTTTCGCTTTTTTCCTTAGTTACTACTATTCCTCTTCTAACTTTTGCTGTTTGTCCCGTCTGCCCATCCATGTGAACGTAAGAGGCTGCGATTCTGTCCGTTTTGTTATCACTGTATCTCCCGTGCATACCGAGTGATGGTACATAGGGTGCATCAACAAATATTTGAGTGAATGAACCCAATACATTGGTTTTTTTTTTTTTTTTTACCCCCTTGAGACAGAGTCTCACTACGTTGCCCTGGGTAGAGTGCTGTAACGTCACAGCTACCTCAAACTCTTGGGCTCAAGCGATTCTCTTGCCTCCACCTCCCGAGTAGCTGGAACTACAGGCGTTTGCCACAGCGCCTGGCTTTTTTTTGTTGTTGTTGCAGTTGTCGTTGTTGGTTAGCTGGCCTGGCCGGGTTCGAACCCACCAACTTCGATGTGGCTGGCGCTGTAACCACTGTGCTACCGGCGCGGAACCAACCCATTGCTTTTTAAAACGGGGAAATTGCTGTGTGGAGGACAGCGCCTATAGTCTCAGCTACTCAAGAGGCTGAGTTGGAGGGAGATTGTAGTGAGTTATGATCATGCTGCTGCACTTCAGCCTAGGCTACAAGAGACCCCATCTAAAAAATAAAATAATGTTAAAAATGTTTTAAAAAATAAAGTGCACATGAAAGAAGAGATTTGTACTCTCAGTACTGCTTATTCTTTGTGAACTGGTCGAGAAGGTGGTTTCTGGGTTTGAATACAGTTCTAACAATACTGTGTACTGTTTGATAAGGAATCGACCTAAATTCCTCATGTGAAAATGGAGGGAACAGCATTTACCTCACAGTTTTGTGAAGATGAAATGAACCACATATAAAGTGCTTTAGAACTTACATGCTGAGTCATACTCAAAGCTCTGTATTTAACTTATTTAACCTCAGTTTTTAACCTATTACTAGACAGCAACTCGTAGTAAAAGTCGAGGTCATTGCTGCCTGAGAGGTATTTTCTTCTGCCAGTTCCACAGCCTGGAATATTCTGCCCTACATTCCCACGTCTGAATTCTCACACAGGTCTCTGGCCAACCAGCACTCCCCTCCCCCTCAAATAGTACCTTTTATAGGTAAGATCTTCTTTGACCAAAAGCCCAAAGTAGCCCATAAGTCACTTTCCATTTCATGTTTTCTTTTCTGCCCATCCCTTATCAGGTTTCCTTGCTTGTTGTTAGTCTCACAGGTCAAGCACTGCAGCTCCTTTCAAATAAGGCCTTGTCTGCCCTGAGCATCCCCATCCTATTCCCAGTGCAGTCAATTTGCATGAAGAGTCATGACAGCCTCACCTATGACACTGCAACCCTAAGGAACTGAAACTGCCAGATTCATCTTTGAAACCCTAGTGTTTAGAGGGGAACGCAACAGAATCTGGCCCTTCTCAAACATGTACCAGAGTCTCCAGAAGCTAATGCAGGAGGTACAGTTTAAGGAGCAATGAAGAGGGCAAGTAAAAGTTGCCTCTTTCTTCTCCTCCTCCCATGTGACAATGAAAGGCTACAGGAAAGTCCTCAAGCAGCCCAGAATGTTGCCTCCTCATTAGGTTCTTCCCTGATTGGCCCTGTGAGAACAGCTCACGAGTGGACTGTGGTATAGATACCTGACTTTTCCCTCAAGCTATCACTGGTACTTACATGTTGCTTCTGTAATTAAAATAAATCAAATTTAACACTGCAGGTGTACTTCTGCTATGTAGGCCCAAGAACAATTAAAATTTTATCCTGAATTGCAGGTTTTCTATACAGGCTTAATCTGTACCAGGTGGAAGATCTGCCAACAGATGACCAATGGAGGCTGAGCCTGTTATGAGGCTTAAATGAAAGATTATGTCTTAGTAGGAAATTCAGCTTTGCTTTAGTAGGGCCTGGATCATAACAGGTGCTAGTTGACAGACTATTTCCCCACGGCCTGCTTTCATGCCCAAAACAAATGAACCTAGAAATACTGAACAATTCAATGTGGCAAGAAGTTACAAAGAAAAATTATGTCTTTTGTGTGTACGTGTTATTATTCAAGGAATGCAGACATTTTAAAATGCTCAAGGACTACTAACCGCATTTCTAAAAACAATTGCTACCTATGTTTTGACACTTGGAGAGATTTATTCATTCAAAAATTTGCCCTGAGTATTTCAAATAATGCCTGGAAAATACAAGTGTAATGAAACATTAGTGCTACCTTTCTGCTTCATATATACATATAATGTATATATTATATATAGTTTGAGGCTATAGTGAGCTATGATGACACATACACATGCATACATACATCTCAAAACATAGTTACTTTTAAATTATACAAACAATATATTTTCAGTATAGGAAAATGGGAAGATACAGATGAGCAATGGTTTTATCTATATCCTTCCAGATTTTTCCCTTTGGAAGTGTTTTATAAAATATTATAATTAACCAGTGTGATGAAAATGTGTCAAACGGTCTATGAAGTTAGTGTATGATGCCCCATGATC
>CAUYPK010049345.1:0-21630 GCA_963574355.1 Loris lydekkerianus | reverse complement strand
TATTGACATTGAACATGTGGATACGATTTACCAAATGGAACTGGCTGAACTGCAGAATTGTGACTCTCTGAAAGATGCATTTAAGTCAAACATCCTTCCTATTTTCTATGCATCTCTCCCTTCTGAGACATATCCTAATCTCAGGAACCATGCACTCAAAATGGCAACCATCTTTGGCAGCACTTATATCTGTGAACAGACTTTTTCCAGAATGAAACATCTGAAATCTCCAACCAGATCTAGACTAACTGATGTACACTTGTATCACTTTTTATGACTAGCAGTGACAAATATGGAACCAGACATTGACCATCTCATTAGCCAAAAGCAGGCCCATAGTTCCCATTGAAATACTGGTAAGTTTGTTGATTTAACTTTACTTGTTCTGCATTTTAAATATTGTATTTGTTCCTGTTTTTTTTTTTTTTGTTTACTGCAAAATAATATATGTAACGTGTTCATAGGAATTTTTTCATAGTTTTTTTTTTGTTGTTTGTTTTTTTTAACTATAGTCCAGCCCTCCAACAGTCTGGGGGACATTAAACTGGCCCCCTGTTTAAAAAGTTTGAGGATACCTGCTTTAGAGTATTCAACAACTCTCCTGAAGACAAAAAGAGCAGGAAAAATTACTGCTAGTCTGGTGCAATGGTCTCTTAGTAAACTAGTGATCATATTTTGAAAAAGGGTGAAAATCTGGGTATCATTGATTAATGTCATGGTTCCTAATTTTCTCTGCCTTTGACCTGAAGGTAAGATATGGTAGAGGGCAAGGAGAGATAAAGGAGACTGGGAGGGATTGAGAAAGATAAACATAATCTCTCACCTTCAAGATCTGGCCTGACAAGAACAGTTACACTTTAGTTTGTGAGGAGTTAATACTTCCAGGTAAGGCTGTGCTGTTCTCTGGCTGATTAGATGAAATGATGAAGTAACCAAAATGAAGTTAAATGAAGAAACACAATAACATCTTATATTCTTGTATGATTACAGCCAAAATGAAACCAAAAATAAGGCCACTGTGCAAAACACAAAAACATATTAATATAAATGACTGCTGCATCTTTATCAATTAAACCTTAGCTTTCATCTGTTGGTCTCTCCTTGTAGACAGATTTAAGTTAATATCATAGGATTACCCTTCTTCTTGACAGCATTCAATCAAAAGCAAAACTACATTTACTTGAATTCTTTCCCGAATTATCTACCAATATACAAATCCTACATTACATTTTTTCTAATGTTCTCTTATTTAGATATTTCATATTTCTTTATTAATGTGTTTTTTAAATCACAGAAAGCAATAAATCTAATACTTCAATTATAGAAATCATGAGAGTTGAAAATGATTAGATTCAGCAATTATTTGAAATTAAATAAAGTTTTACCTTATACTTATTTGGAGTTTCAGCCTTTGCTCTTCAGAGGTACTGAACTTTGCGTAAAAATGAACTAAAACTGAAATGAACTCATAGTCAAATTCATCAAAATAAACTTCAATTTATAATGTTTTAGTATTTTAAAAGTCCAGACTTATTAAAACTATTAGGTAATATGAACCTTAAAGAATCAAACTCCTACTTATGAAATAAAAGTATACAAGTAAGAAAGGATATTCAAACCTTGGTTAGATACCCCTTTAACATAAGCATGGCCATTTTGATTAGGTAGCCATTTAAAAGAACACGGACAAGAAATCAAATGAATTAAGCAAAGGTCAGACTGCAGAATAATGGTTAATGCTCCAGCCTCCAGAATACTGAAGGTCAATTACTCCTAGAATGTTGCAGAAGGTAGAGTTTCCATCCTGCAATTGTAGAAGGCCCTAGGATATTTCTTATAGGCTTTCTTGTAGGTCCTGGTGTTACAGAGGACCTATCCATTTTCAGAGGCTACAGACACACACACACACACACCATTTTTTACCCCTGTTGGGTCAAAAATCATCTTCCATCACAGATTCTCATCTCTAGGCACAAACAGGAACTTTTCCAGGCTGCAACCTCTAGGCTCTACAAGGTTATGAGCAAACTCAGCCTGATGAGTTCTGGGCAGTTCTTCCTTGAGTAGGAAGAACTAATTCCATACCCTATTTCTTTACCTGAGGCAAAAGCCGCAAGAATTTGGCATAGTGAGAAATTCTGGCAACATATTTTGGGGAAATTTTCTTGGATTTGAGATTTATTACAGTAAATGATAGGACCCCTGCTTGACTCCATCCCGTTTTTGTTTGTTTGTTTGTTTGTTTGTTTTCTATAGTCATGATTATGGAGACTGAAATTTTGGGCACCTATTAGCTATTACACATGAATATCATTGCTGCTGACCATGGAGTCACAGGAACAGGCTACTGGGGACCAGATCTATGTATCCCCCTTGGCTTCAGCAAGGAGAGCAACCCCTACAAGGGGCATGGCTCTCTTCAAACGTGGAGCAGAGCAAAGATATTAGAGGCCTAACCCTTCCCCCACCTTCCTTCTCAGAACAAAAGGCCTATCTGGCCCCACCCCAGGAGTTTCCTCAAAAAGACCTTAGCCTGCAAAGGCCTTACAGCAACCTGTGTAATCTTCTTCTCTATTCAGTATAAAAACAAGCCCCCAACCACTCTTGGTGCAGCCACCATCTTTGCCCAGGTGGGTCTCAGTCCCCTTTCATTAAACTTGGCCTGAAACTCTCCTGGTCTCATCTTTCGGTACACTGCACAACCCCTTTCATTTGTTGCCAAAAACATGGAACAGGAAGCTGGTGGCCTGGCCCAACCACCCCAGTTTCCTCTGGTCCCAGTGGGTGTTGCCCAGACCCAACTCCACTTAGCAGCCTGTCAGAGATTTTTAGAGAATTTCATTCCATCTTCCATTGAAGGTGAACAAGGTTTCTGAACACAAATTCCCCTTGGCCGGCTCCATGCCTCTATCTCCTCCTGTCCCCTTTGCTATCTCACTTAACCAGGATTTTCCTTTTCAGTCCTGGTGTTGGGCCCTCCTTCAAGCTTCTAGCCCCCAGTGGGATACTAGTCTCTGATAGGACTGGGGGATGCAGTATCTTAGAAAATCTCTTTTGCTTTGATAACCGATAACCTGGGTTTTAGAAAATAGGGGATGGACTCTTTTCCCCACAGGTGTGGAAAGGACCTCTGAGACACAGAAGCAGGCCCTTCCATTCCCTCAATGGAAACACCCTGTTGGTGTGGGTACTGTCTTTGACAATATAAAAATTTAGGCCTCAAAGGGAAGATTCAGCCACAACACCTCATATTCTACTGCAACATGGATAGGCCTCAATACAAATTGGATACTGGTTCTATACAGCCTGAGAAAGGAATCTTAGACCACAATATCTTAATGTCTTAAATAATTTCCTTCAATGAAATGGCAGATAGGATGAAATCCCCTATATTCAGGCCTTTTCTCTCCCTCCACTCTTACTCCTCCCTGTGCAAATCATACTCTATCCACTAGACTGGCTCAACCCCTTCGTCTCTATCTTCTCCCAATCTTCCCATCTTCCCTCTCTGAATTCCTCAAACTCCTACTGCTCCACCTCCTAGCCTGCCCCAGCCTGAGGGCCCTCTACCTTCCCCACTCCAATAATCTCCTCATGCACCCACTTTCCTAGCTTCTCACCAGCTTCCATTCCTGCCCCATGGCTCATTCCCACACCAACTTCTGCCATCACCAGCTTTCTAGCCCATGCTGGCTATATATCCCTACAGGCTACCACCTTCCACTAGCCATCAACTGTCCTGTATACCCATCCCCCTCTAAAATATTTCAGAGGTCGAGGCTGGGCATGGTGGCTCATGCCTGTAATTCTAGCACTCTGGGAGGCCGAGGTAGGTGGATTATATGATCTTACGGGTTCGTGACCAGCCTGAGCAAGAGCAAGAGCAAGAATAGCCTGGCCTTATGACAGGTGCCTGTAGTCCCATGTCCAAAAATAGCCGGGCCTTATGGTAGGTGCCTATAGTCCCAGCTACTTGTGAGCCTGAGATGAGAGAATCGCGTTAGCCTAAGAGTTTGAGGTTGCTGTTGTCCAGTCAAGACTGGACAGGGGAACCCAGTTTTTCTAGGCTTAGGCAAGCTCATAAAGGGAATACCCTGACCTTTTGCCCTGAGCTAGAGGGACTGAATTCGTTCCTTTGTCCATAACACTCATTAACAATGAAAATGTCTTTCTATATGCCAACTCCTGGCAAGGATAAATTTCAAAACCTAATACCCCTAAATTAAAAAGCCCACATAGAGACTTTTCAGTTAGTCTTTTCCCCCTGCCAGAAGCTCTGGTGCCTTTTTCTTCTTTTGTATTTATTTCTAATTTCTAAATAAAATCCTGTCTTGCCACTGATCTGTGGTCTTTGGGTTCATTCCTCAAATCTAAGGACTTACTGAAGAGTGAAGTTCTGGTAACACTGTGAGCTATTAGGCAATGGCAAACCACTGTGGGAAACAGTGTGACCCTTTGACACAAAAAAAAAAAAAAAAAAAAAAAAAAAAAGAAATTCAAAGGTCAAAAATCATAGTAAATCTCTCAAACCAGAATTAAAATCTAGTACTCTTTTCTGTGTAAAACTTTTTCAACATTTTACTAATTTAATTCTTCCTACCAGAGAGGAGCAAGTACTTCATCTCCTAGTTGGCCCAATCTCATAATCAGCCCCTATATTTGACATAAACTTCAAAACTTAAAAGAAGCCTCAGACCCCAAAATAGAACTTTAGACCTGGCCTTCATGATCTATTAATAGAGATGGATAGAGGATAATGAAAAAGAGAAAATGAGACGGACAGCAGACTGGAAGGCAAAAGTAACTGCCCCTTAAAGTCTTCTTCAGAGATTGTTACGCCACAGAGCCAGGCAGGAAGAGCACACCCTTCCATGAGATGGGAATCTTGCCTCCACTATGACTCTATATTCCTAAAGTTTCTCAGGAAGCATCCTCTGCGGAGATTCCCCAAACCTCTCTACAAAACAGACAGACACTGGAAGCAAGTGTGTATCCTCCTTAGAACAGGAGACATTTGCCTTCAAGGAGAGTGTGTATCCTGTTTTAAGGAGGATACGCACTCTTTTCATCCCCTAAGTCAACAAAAACTGCTTCATCTGACCAATGTATCAGTCTTTGAAACGGACTCAACTTCATCAAGCCAGAATGGACTCACATAGTATTTGACAAAAGTAAGTAAATTAATTCTGGTAAATACCAGAGCCATGTCCTCTAGTCTTCCTAAAATTTAAAGACCTCTATTTCTCTCTCCTATCTCTATCATTAAAATAAAATTGAAAAAAATCCCAGCAATCCCCCCACCTGCATATTCCATAGTTTCTCAATTCATTGGGAGATAAGGGTCTTTTGCTCACATTTTATTACTTCCCAGTTCCAGGTGTCCAATCTTCATTCCCCCTTTAAAGTAAAAACACTGGAAAAACTCAAGCCTCTTGCTTTTTTATTCCCATACATGCTGACAACCTCACTAACTGTTGCAGGAAGACAGGACCAATGGAGAGAAAGAACATCCAAACACCATGTTTAAAAGAGGTAGGGCTTTACTCCAGCCAGCAGAGGAATGGAGGACAAGTGTCCAAAATGGCCCTGCTTCCCACTGGCTCAGTCTTCTCCTTTTGATCTCCAGTCAAAAAGTTCCAGCCCCGTTTGGTGCCCGTAGCTCAGTCATCAATCTACCAGCCACATACACACAGCTGGAGGATTTGAACCCGGCACAGGCCTGCTAAACAACAAGGAGAACTATAACAAAAAGAAAATAGCTGGGCATTGGGGTGGGCACCTCTCATCCCAGCTACTTGGGAGGCTGAGGCAAGAGAATCACTTAAGTCCACGATTTTGAGGTTGCCTGAGATGTGAGTGCCCTGGCAACATAGTGAGACTCTGTCTCAAAAAAAAAAAAAAAAAAGTTCTGCTTCTGTATTCCTTTCTAAAGCCCATGGGTGCCTTTCTCACTTTTGAATCAAGCTGGAGAAGCAGGCTCCGGCTTTTACAGAACCTCAGGTTTATATGAAGCGGAAGCAAGCACTAGTTCTAGGGTTCCAGGAAGTTAAGTTTCTACAAATTCCTAAAAGCTGAGTCACCATGAGGAGGACCTTGCAGCTATGTCCTCTGGGTTTCCTTGAGAAGACATCTGTTCCCTTAGACCTTACTTTTTCTGGGTGTCCTCTCTCATGATCATCTAACCCAAACAAAGTTCCACTTCTTCCCTAAAGCACAGTCTGTTACAGCCCCATCTATGTAACCTTTCACCACAGCAATTCCAGCAAGAACTCTGGGACGTTAAAAGTGCTCCCAGAAAATACACAGTAACTCAAGAATGGCTCCTTTCCTTCAACTTTTCCCCTTGCCTTGATGACACCAGTGTCTCTTTCCTATGTGGAATCTCTACCTATCTATGCCTCCCAACAAACTGAATTGGCTCCTGCACTCTTGTCCTCTTTTCCCCTGATATATCCCTTTTCCCAGCCAATGAGCAGTTTCCAGTCCCACTACACACCCTACTTAGAGCTAAACATGCCATCTCATTAATCTCTCTTAAAGTAAGACTAGGCATCATGACAGGAGTTTCCACCAGAACTGCCAGAATAGGAATTGCCACCCATTAATTCCCACTAATGTCCACTGAACTGTCCAAAAGCCTCCAAGAAGTCTCTGGTAAGTTGCAACTCATACAAGATCAGGTAGACTCCCTGGCATCAGAAGTTCTCCCAAACCATAGAGATTTGGGTTTGCTTATAGTGGGGGTGCTGTTTCTTCTACACCAACAAGTCTGGCCTGATCTGAGAGGGCATCACTTGACTCACCTGACTCTGGGAACAAGACACCCATCTACCCTCTGAAGGTGAAAGATCGTGATTCCACAGCCCATACAGACAAGGGATTACACCCCTCTTGGATACCTTTACTGCATTTCTCCTGCTATTAACCACTGTCCTTCTGTCATACAATTCCTATCATCTGTTTTTTTTTTGTTTTTTTTTTTGAGACAGAGCCTCAAGCCATTGCCCTGTGTAGAGTGCTGTAGCATCACAGCTCACAGCAACCTCCAACTCCTAGGCTCAAGCGATTCTCCTGCCTCTGCCTCCCAAGTAGCTCGGACTACAGGTGCCCACCACAACGCCCAGCTATTTTTTTTTGTTGTTGTTGTTTTCTTTCAGCTGTCATTGTTGTTTGGCGGCCCAGGCTGGATTCAAACCTGCCAGCTCAGGGTATGTGGCTGGCGCCTTAGCTGCTTGAGCCACAGGCACCGAGCCAATTCCTCTCATCTTTTATTCAAGACAGGATAAAAAAGATGTCACCGGCTCAGCGCCCGTGGCTCAAGCGGCTAAGGCACCAGCCACATACACCTGAGCTGGCGGGTTTGAATCCAGCCCAGGCCCACAAAACAACAATGATGGCTACAACCAAAAAAAAAAAAAAAAAAAAAAAAATAGCTGAGCATTGTGGTGGGCACCTGTAGTCCCAGCTACTTGGGAGGCAGAGGCAGGAGAATCACTTGAGCCCAGGAGTTGGAGGTTGCTGTGAACTATGATGCCATAGCACTCTACCCAGGGGGACAGCTTGAGGCTTTGTCTCAAAAAAAAAAAAAAAAAAGTCACCTATAGTTGTAATCCAATTTGTATCACTCCCCAAACCTATGTGACCCTACTCTCCCCTTGTTGTTTGTGTGCTTTGTTTAGTAGTGACTGCATGTTGTGAATTTGGTTAAGCGTGTGTTGACTTTCTCTGGTATTTTCCAGCTACTTTGAGTGGATTCAAAAGGGTCATCGTCATTGTCTTGCTTTCCAAAATTAATTTCAATTGACTTTTCTGTGCATTTGCAAAAGAAGCCAAACTGTGTTATAGCTAGAGAAATAAGAGACTGAACCCTACATTACAGTTTAGCTCCTTCTTCAAAAAAAGGGTAAAGAAAAGTAAATCTTTAAAAATTAGGAAAGGTAAAAAAGACTCTTGGTGACCTATCTGGTTTTCCTGGTCCATCGGTGTAAATGCAAATGTTCAAAGGCATGCCAGATTTTTCTAAGACTTCAACTGATAGTGATTAATTTTGGTGCAAAAATTTTTATAGAAGGAAATGTTTAACGCACTGTTATTGTATCAAGTCCTGAATTCTTGACACCCCCCCCCCCAAGTGTATAAACATTAAGTTATGTCTGGAACGTTGGTTACCAAATTTTCTATCAACTCTTAAAGTTGAAGAAATTGGCTCTTCATTCATATTTTTCTAGTCATGCCTAAAAGCCTAAACTCCACGCTTAAGAAGAGATATACAGATTGAAGCAGAAATAGCAATTTATGTTGATCTGGAATAGGATTCTACACCTTCCCTTATTAAAGACAGATGCTAACTTTAAAGTATAGGCTACTGAAGGGTTGGTGAAAGGAATGAGCATATTCTCAACATGTTTGTATCAGATTTAAATATCTTCCTTTTTACCTCTTGCCATAGTTGAAACTGGCAGAATCTAAGACACAGACTCATCACGATACAGGTTTCCTCCATTCAAGGATAGGCAAGTAAGCCCAGTTTCCTAGGCCTGGGCAATTTCATGAAGGGAACCCCTGACTTGTTGCCCTGATCTAAAGGGACTATATTCATTCATAATACACTCATTAAATTTGAATTTGTGTTTCTTCACCTACCAAGTCCTGGCCAAATGTAATTCTCAAGACTATATGTACTCTTAGACAAAGGATTCACGTAGAGATTTTCAACTTGGGTATTTCCCTATTCCAGAAGGCCTGGTGCTTTTTACTCCTTCTGTATTCCTTTCTGTATAAGGAATCCTATCTTACCACTGATCTGTGGTCCATTTTTTAAATTCCTGAGACCAGGGACCTACTGAAGAAAGAAATTCTGGTAACAATCATACCAAAGAACCTGATATACCCTACTTCACATCTAAACATTGAAAACAAACTGATGGAAAAGAAATGGCTGCAGGACACAATCCTCTTCTCTTTATAAAACTTTTGCCTCTAGGAACTTGGGAAAAGGGCCAAGATATAATGCCCTTTTTATGATATAAAAATGCTTGGACTTGCTTGGCTAAAAGTGTTACCCATGTGTCTGAATTTTGTCTTGCAGGAGAAACTCATGTAGATCAGGTGTTTAAATTTTGTTTAATAGGCATGTGTAATCCATTAGAAGTGCTCAGAAAATTCACCATGCTCTACCTCCATCACAAAAGAATCTCATCTATCAGGATTTGTATGGATGGGGACCAATGACGCAGACCAAGGAAAGAGATATGCTTTCTATCTTCCTTAAATTAGTTACACCTGAAGCAGATTGTGTAAAGTTGTCAAGCTACTACTGCACCTCCTATGTCATTTTAACTAATGGCTCATTCCAATGTCATAAAACAACTACCGTATCTTATGCCAAAAGGCATACTAAAATTTCTAAAGGATGGCTTTTGCTGTATGGACTGTAGCTTTTTTCTTATGTTCCAGCCAATGTCACCGTAGGACCCTGTTTTCTAGGGAAATTAGCACTTTTTTTTTTTTCCTGCAGAGCATAGGACCTGAATAATAGGGAACTAAAAGGACCTGGCAGGCCTGGGATATTAATCTCCCAGAAGACTGCCAGAGTGATGTTCACCTATTCAACGTGGCTGAGTGGCTGAGTTTACTTCCTTGCCTTTTTGTATAATGCCAGCTATGGTAATTGAATTAAATGAGATAAGTCAACTAACTCCTACCATAGAAAAAGCCTTGAAAATCACCTCAGCAGCTGAATGTAGAACTTCGACAAGTCCAGGAAATTGTCTTAGAAAACCAAGCAGCTGTTAATTATTTACTTTTTAGACGTAATCATAGATATGCAGAATGTAAAGAAATGTATGGTGCTTTAATTTATCATCTTGGGTACCTAGTTTATGTTGGTTAAGAGCCTTGGTTATTGGTGTAGGGACTATTCTTTTGAACTATTTGTATGTTGTTGTATCCTATGGATCCTACTCTTTATGTTTTGCTGTAACTGTTGTCCTCCTAAATGTCATAACATCAACTACTCAGGTCCCTGATCAATTCAGATTTCCATTTACTGTGGACCCCTTTATCTCCCTTTTCTGAGGAACCCTTAACTGCCCTACTTTATCATCACCCATCTTCAGAAGGGTGGTGATAAGCTATTCCAAGAGGTTAGCACCTTTTCTCTCTAACACTGAGAGAGGATACTCAGAAAAACTGAGATGTAAGAGACCAGAGGTCTTTTCAAGGAGAACCCCAAGGACACACCAGCAAGGTTCCTGGGACCTGGGAAGTAATGTTTGCTTCTGCTTCTATAAAAGCCAGAGCCCACTTCTTCAGCTTGATTTAAATGACCAGTGCGAAAGGTAGCCATGTGCTGGAACTTTTTGACTAGAGATAAAAAGATTGAGCCAGTGAGGAGCATGGCTATTTTGGACTCTTGTCTGGCATTCCTCCACTGACTGGAATAAAGCCCTTCCTTTTTAAACACAGTGTTTGGGTGTTCTTTCTCTCCCTTGGGACTCATCTTCCTGCAACAATATCAGTTAAAGCTTCTATTCAAAGAGGGAGCATTAATTCAGAGTTCTCCCATTCAGGACTAAACAGGGAGCCCTCCATGTTCTAGGCCTAAGTGAGCTCAAAAATCAGTCTCATCACAGACCCCTATTTCTAGGCACAAAAAGGACCCTTTCTGGGACATATGTACTGAACTCTGGTAAGGTCATGAACAAAGCAGCCTGATGAGTTCTGGGCAGTTCTTCCTTGCGTAGGGAAGCACACACCACAATTCCTAGCCTGAAGCAAAAACAGCAAGGAGTTCTTCATAAAGAGAAATTCTGGCAACACTGGGACAATGTGTGGAGGAAATGTAAGGAGGATCCCAACCCCTCAGCCTTTTCCTTATACCAACAGGCTGATCGCCATGGGGTCTGGACTTTGATTAAGCAAAGAATAGAACTTTCCTTGCTTTTCTGGTTCTGTTAAGGCAGTCCCTACAACAGATGGCCTTCCCACCTTTAACAAGGCCTCCAGCAGATGATCTTTGGTCTCTGTCCTGGCATACTTTGCCACCTCCTGAGCTACAATTTTACCACACCCTGAATAGCTTTAAAAGAGGCCCTATGCTCTAGCTTAGGGCTCTTGCCATTTTCCATTTTTGGGAGGCAGCCCATCTGCTTGCATGTGCTTTTAATCAATCTCTGCTATTTACACTATTCTACCTGGTTCTTTGCATCACCTTTCTACATTTCAACATCTAACAATGGAGAATAATAAAAATAACATAAATGATTTCAACTCTAATCTTACACTGAAAATGGCCTAATTCTTTTAGTCTTTGTTTTCTTTTAAGGTTGGCAAGCATAGGATAAGAAAAAATTGTTTTGTTTTTTTTTAATATTTTAGATCAAAATGAGGGTACGAATGTTTAGGTTACATTGTCTCCAATTCTAAGGTAAAGTTGAGCCCTTCACCCAGGGAGCATACTGAACACCCTCATATTGTGCACCTTAGGTGAGTTCCCACCAATCACCCTCTCTCCTTCTCTCTCCCCTCTCTCTGTTCTCCTCTCTCCCTTCCTAGACTATATTTGTGTTTTTTCTTTTGTGTGCATGTGAAGTTGTTTATACATTGCTTCCATATTAGTATTGAATACATGGGATACTTGCTTTTCCATTTTTGTGATACTTCACTAAGAAGAGTGTGTTTCAACTCCATCCAGGTAAATATGAAAGATATAATTTCTCCATTTTTTCTTATGGCTGAATAGTACTCCATGGTATACATATATTACAGTTTGTTAGCCCATTCATGGGTTAAGGGGCACTTGGGTTGATTCTATGTTTTGGCAATTGTAAATTGAGCTGCAATAAACATTCTCATGCAAATGTCCTTGTGGTAAAATGATTTTTGTTATCCTGAGTAAATACCTATTGTGAGATTAAATGGAATGTCAACTTTTAGTTCTTTGAAAATTCTCCATACTTCCTTCCAAAGAGTTAGTATTAGTTTATAAACCCATCAGCAAAGTAGAAGTGTTCCCTTCTCTCTACATCCATGTCAGAATCTGCAGATTTGGGACTTTGTTATGTGGGCTAAATCTCACTAGAGTTAGATGATATCTCAGACTGGTTTTGATTTGCAAAGAAGAAAAGCCCTGGGTCAGATGGTTTCACACTAAAATTCTACCAAACCTTCAAAGAGAAACTAGTGCCTATATTGCATAACCTATTCTAAAACATACAGAAGGAAGGAATCTTCCCCAACACTTTTGATGAAGCAAATATCACCCTGATTCCAAAACCAAAAAAAGGCCCAACAAAAATGAAAATTATGGACTAATGTCATTAAAGAATATTAATGCAATAATATTCTATAAGATCCTAGTAAACAGAATACAGTGACACATTAAAAAAATTATACATCATGATCAAGTAAGTTTTATCTCACAGATGCAAGTTTGGTTCAACATGCATGAATCCATGAATGTAATTCATTACATAAATAAAATCAAAAGCAAAGACCCTATGATTCTTTCAATTGATGCAGAAAAGTTTTTTTTACAAAATCCAGCTCCCTTTTCTAACAAGAATATTTAAGAAAATAGGAATAAGTTGGACATTTCTTTACTGCTAGAGGCCATCTATAACAAACCCACAGCCAACATCATATTGAATAGAGTAAAACTGAAAGCATTTCCACTAGATGAGATGCTCACTGTTGCCACTGCAATCAACATAGTATTGAAAGTCCTAAGCATTGAAATCAGACAAGAGAAGGAGATCAAGGATATTCAAATGAAAAGAGAGGAGGTCAAACTCTTGCTCTTTGCAGATGACATGATCTTATACCTGTAAAACCCCAGAGACTCAACTACAAACCTCTTAGAATTGATCAAGAAGAATAGTAACATCTCTGAATACAAAATCAATGTCCACATCAGTGGCCTTCATGTATGCCAAAACAGTCAAGCTGAGAAGAAAACCAACTCTTTTAGTCTTATTGGTAGGGTAGGAAGCTCAGTAGGTGCTCTGCTCAGGATGAGCAAAGAATTTCTCTAGACCAAGATTAGGATATAAAAATATAGACTTTATTTTATCTTAGAAAGAGAGAGGGAGTGAGAGAGGAAACAGAGTGGGGCAACAGAGAGAACAAAGAGAGACTGCATGGCATCCCAAAGAAAAAAGGAAGAATACCCACAGCTGAGGTCAAGCAGTTGCTGAGCAACTGAGTTTAAGGGGGACAAAGAAATAAAGATAATTGCAGTCACATTGACAAGGTATTGTGGATGTGAATGTCATATCCATTGTTTCCTCCAGCAGGGGTGGAGACATTATCACAGCTATTTCTCATCCTGCTGTTGAGCCTGTTCTCAGATATCATTAGCAGGTTTGAGGCCGAACTGCTCAGCCCAGATCCTCTTATTTCAGGGACCCAGGAATCCTTGAGGCTCCTTGTAATAAATTCTGAAAGACAGAGAGCTGATGAAATAGAAAGAGAAAGAATTTATTAATACATTTCCTTTGGTCTGCTCTTTTCAGTGGTTTGCGTAAAGGGAACTCCAAGGGGGTGGGGGTGGGGCTGCTAGTGAGTCTGCTATGCAGAGAAAGAAAGCAGGCAGACTTAGAGAGCAAGTTTGCTTTTATTGAAAAATAATGAGTTGATAATTCCTTTATTATTTCACAATTAAGACTTACCATGTGTACATTTATCTTTTGATACATATAGCAGAATTGTGATATGTATCAAATTCAAGTACATTCACTTTGTTATCTTTATCACATGCTATATTTGTCCAGTAGGAAGTCATCTATAACACGGAGCTGTCATGGAGAGTAAGGTTCAAGAGTAGTAGGAACAACATTCGATTTCACTATCCATTGGTTTCTCTGGACATTATGTCTGTCTGTACATGGAGAATAAGGTTCAAGAGTAGTAGGAACAATATTTGATTTCACTATCCATTGGTTTCTCTGGACATTAAATTTAATAGATATCTCTTAAAGTGACTAGGTATCATGGAAGTTTATTTTCAACCTTTCATTATTGGTGATCTTGGGAGAATGAGAACAGACTGGTTTTGACCACACTGGTCAAAGGGACTTTTTTGGTTATTAGGAAAAATATAAAGTAACAATTAAAATGACAATCTCTTTTATATCTACATAGAAAGATCAATGATGTAGTATATATGTATTAACAGGTACCAAATATTCATTGCAGTTCATGCACTCTTTTGACCACCTAATTCTCATACCTATGAGATAAATATTATTATTTTTATTTTGAATAATTGAAAAGTGAAAAACAGAGAGCTTATGTAACATGTGCACATTAATGTAAAGAGTAAGTTGCAAAGCAAGTATTCAATACCAAAAAGTTTATCTCTTTTATTCTTACATTTCTGTTAGAATTTAGGTATAATGGATAAAGCACAGACTTTGAACATAAAAGTGGTAAATTCCTTAAATTGTTTGTAAATTATATAAAATGTATATTTATTTCTAATTAAATAACAGAGAAATTTACAATTAGGATTTTAATTTATTGTGAGTAGGAGCCATGTAGTAAATAGCTAGACCATCACCTTTGTTTTCTTATAAGTGGTCTGAGTATAGGAAAGATTAAGTAGCTTGCTTAAAATTATATAATCATTTGGTGGCAAAGTTTATTAGTGATTCATGGTACTTTATTTTGTATAAAAAAAGTCAAACTGGGAGTGATATATCTTTTTGAGAAAGCAACAGCACATTTGATACCTCCTTCTGATATAAAGTTTGTAGTACTTGTACTTTATGATTCTTTTCATTCACCTTAACCCTAATTACTCATTTATTGTCTTCTAGGTAATGAACTGCTACATTCAAGTTCTAAACCAATGATATTCATTCAATGTTCTATACATGGGTTTTCTATAATTCTTTTGTTGAGAAGCATATGCAACAGCTAATGTGTTTGCTGAGCCTCCATGACCTTGAAAAATGCATCCTTAACTTCTCCCTCTTGAAAAAAGATCATAAAGACCAAGATCTACTAACTGAAAGAGCAACAATGTTTTATAATTTTACATCAATACTGTTCCATAGGACTTTCTGTAATGAGGTGCTGTTCCATACCTGTACTGTTCAATTAGCCATATGTACTTGTCAAATAACTTGAAATATGGCTAGTGCAGCTGAGAAAATAAATTTTAAGTTTTCTTTCTTTCTTTCTTTCTTTCTTTCTTTTTCTTTCAAGATATTTTAAAATTTCAGAATATAGAATATTAGAGGGTACATGTGTTTTGTTTGCATATTTTCCTTTTCACAAATTGAGTCAATGTTATAAGTGTGCCCCCCATCCAGACAGTGTGTACCATTCAAAATAAGTGTGAATTTACCTGCCCCCTCCCCCAGCTTGTCATTGAAAGTTACTTTCATATGTGTACATAAGTGTTGATTATTCAGATACAAAGTGGTATTGATACATATTTTGTTCTTCATTTAATTGGTCTCCAGATCCATCCAGGTTGTCCAAAAGATACTAGATCATCATTTCCCTTTCCCAGGAGTGAGATTGCTGGGTCAAATGGTAAATCCACTTTAGGTTCTTTGACGTATCTTCATACAATTTTCTATAGAGGTTGTACTAGCTTGCAGTCCTGCCAACAGTGTACAAGAGTTCCTTTTTCTCCAAAGCCACACCAGCATCTGCTGTTTTGGGACTTATTAATAAGAAACATTCTTGTTGGAGTTAGAAGGTATCTCATTGTAGTTTTGATTTGCATTTCCCAATGATTAGAGACTTGAGCATTTTCTCATTTTCTCTTTTGAAAATTTTCTGTTCACATCTTTTTCCCACTTTTTAATGGGGTTGTTTGGTGGTCTCTTGCTGGTTTGCTCGAGTTATTTGTAAATTCTCGTTATCAGTCCTTTATTAGACATGTAGCATTCAAATATTTTCTCCTAGTCTGTGAGTTATCTATTTGCTCTTTTAATTGTGTCGTTGGCTGTGCAGAAGCTTTTTAATTTGATCAAGTTCCATTTATCTATTTTTGTTGTTACTGTAATTGCTTTTGGGGTCTTCTTCATGAATTCTTTACCTAGGCCACGATCAATAAGAGTTTTTTCAAAACTTTCTTCTAGGAATCTTATCGTTTTCTGCCTTAAGTTTAAGTGTTTTATTCATCATGATAATTTATCCATCACAATATTTAAATATGATTACATAAAAGTAGAGATATTTGGGTTGTGGCTAGTGTATTGGTTGGCACTGTTTTGGTGATTGTCTCCTAAAGTTTTATAAGTTTGAGATTTGAATTAAGATCTAAGATTAAAGGTGCATGGGTCATGGCAAGGGCTACCTTGATCTTCTGGCTAACATCTCTCATATCCTAGAGTTGAACCTATACATCCACAATTCTAAATTCTAATATCATCAAAGTCAGTATTTTAAGGAACAGAGCGGAGCAGGAGGATTGTGTTTTGTTTGGCTTGTTGATTATCTGTCTTGGATATCTTACATCAGATACTCCTTGTATGCATTTAGGTTGGAGCTGCTATAATGGAAGTTGCTCACTCCACACTCCAATCCACAGGAATGGCCCTCAGTCTTTTGTTCCAGACCTCACAAATGACCCAGAAGATAAAGCATTCAGAAGGTTTATTTTTTATTTTTTTTGTGTGCTTCACGTGTCTTTTCAAGGATATTTGGTTTTATGACACAGAAAATATTTAAACTGAAGCATCACAATATGAGCTCTCTTGTTCTTCTTTCTGAATTGGTATTAAATGGCTCACAGAATTTTGTATATTGTTTATATATAATTGGTAGCATCTCAACCAGGGTACCTGATCACTTTTATTAATTATAAGTTTGTTATATATAGACAATAATGCTAAGAAATAAAACAGAAACTTATCAAATGCATATATTCTTTTCAGCTCCTTCTATGATCTATTAGAGAATTCAAACACTCATCTTTTTATTTTTAGGCTGCTTTATGTACCTTACACCTTTTGACCTTATTTGGTCTTAGGAAGATGAAGAAATAGCTAATATTTATATTCATGATAATTTTCCAATAATAACAATACTTTAAAAAATGTTGTATATTTTATTCTTCGGATTAAATTCATAAACTTTATCTAAAGTTATTTTGTCTTTAATCTTTGTTTATTTTGGTTATTGTCTTCTAGATTTTTCTAATTTTTAAGTAGCCCTAAATGGAGATACAAATGTGTACAGTACTCAACAAAATTAACTAATGCCAAATATAGTCAAATAATTTTCTGTCTTTTGCAAACTGTACTTTTTTGAGCAAATTATATTCTTATGTTAGATTCTTTATCCAAAAAATGTTTTTTAAGGAAATAATTCTAAACTCCTCTTTTCTTGATTTTATTTTTAAAATTTCAATCAGACTGAAAAGCTAAAATACATAAAATGATAAAAAGAAAGCATAATAAAAACAACTTAAAATATTATTTGAAATTAACTTTTATAGTACTTTGTTTTGAAATATATTAGCTTTTTTTTTTTGTTTTTTTTTGAGACAGAGTGTTACTTGGTTGTTCTAGGTAGAGTGCTGTGGAGTCAAAGCTCCCAGCAACCTCAAACTCCTGAGCTCAAGTGATCCTCAAGTGATTCTCTTGCCTCATCCTCCATAGTAGTTAGGACTACAGGTGCTTGCTACCACACTGGGCTATTTTTAGGGATGGGTTTCAGTCTTGGTCAGGATGGTGTGGAACTCCTGAGTACAAGAAAACTTGCCTCAGCCCCTCAAAGTGCTAGGATTACAGTAGCGAGCCACCATGCTTGGCCTTGAAATGTATTAGTTATAACTTGAAGTTACTCAATGGAATAACTGGCATGTATAGATAAAACTGAATCTTAGGATCCTGTTCAGATTAACTTTTGTAATTTTTTTCAATGTCACATTTTAGCAAATGTTTTTAAATTTGCATTCATCTATCCTATGCAATGACTCTTCTTCAACAAGTGGCATTTCATATAAAAAATTGAACACGAAGTTGAAGACATGTACAAAGAGGCAGATTAAGATTTATGGATATATCATACAGATTGCAAAATGCACAAAACCACATTTACAGATTTTTTTCAAAATTGACAATGATGACTGAAATGTTTGAAACACAATATGGCTTGTATTTCCAATTAAAAGGCATTGTCATAAAAATGTCATAAAAACTGTTCCTCTAAATCTCACCCAATCCTAACTTTTCTATGACATCTTTCCTGATGCTCTTACCTCCTAAGTATTGCTTTTATACTTGGCATTTTACTTATGTTATATTATAAACTCATTTTTATCTCTTTATGATAACCACTTTCCAATATAATTATTACCTAAGCGTATTACTATTACCCTAAGTGTGACTTATATTATATAGATTGAGGCTGGGTACTATGGAAAATTCCAAGTGATGCCACTGAGTTTGCGTATATCTCTTGGCTGAGAAAAGGAAAGTACAGGATAGATCCTCTATGCCTAGGAGTTATGGGCTTAGAAACAAAGTAGGCGTTCTTAGCCAAAAGGCAGAGAAGCAATACTTAATTATTGTAATTATTCTAACTATTAGATTCTAATAATTCTGACCTAATGGCCAATTGGAAAAATCAAGACAATCAAAGTACCTCAGATATTTCCTCATAAGAGGCTATATCACAAATTTAGCCTGGAGTACAATTCCTGAGTTCACATTTCTTATTATCTCTTTTTCATTAGGCTGTGCCAAGCGCATTGAACTTTTCTCAAATTTGTAAACATTTTTCTCTGTAATTAGTTTAGGCCATCTGAGTTCCCTAATTGGTTGCAATGGAAGTTAAGTTCACACTCTCCCACATGGTCTTTTTTAATGACTACATTTCAAAGGTATGGTTCCTAGGTTCCTGAGGAAGACATTCTGGGTTTGTAAAACTGGTAAGAGACTTTTGAAAAAAGTTATAACTCAAACGGGTAGAGAAAGAATTTATAATCACAAGTTTTTTATGATAAAATGCTCTCAGAAAAAAAGAAGTCAGGGACTTGAATCAGGAAGCAGCCTATTTAATTTTGGACAAGCTGAAAGCACGCTGAGGCTCTCCTGCATACTCGTGAAGAAATAAAAACATGCTTGAGTATTTTTCTTAACATAGGTGTATTAAATATTTAAACACATTTTTTTTTTCAACTCATCATTTTCTGGAAATAAAAAGGTGTGTTAGGCTTTTGGGGGCTCAGAAAATAGTATCTCATATGAAGGCCTCAGAAGAAAAAGCTTGTCTTTGACCTTTTGTTTTCCTGGCTCTCAGTCCCATCTCCCCTTAGGCATGCTGTTGAAACTAGAGTCCTTCACCAAGGTTGATCATAAAAGTTAGAACCCCTTTTTCTGAAATCCAGCCATAAAACCTAAAATTATTCAGTGTAAAAACTGGCCATAAAGAAAACATCTGACCTACCTAGTTTGATTATAGTTCATAAGAATCTCCCTGCCTTACAGAGATATTTCTCCATACCCAGAAGGAAAGAATTCATGCACAGAGAGGTAACAAAGAATATAGACAGACAGGCCTTGCTGAGTCCCCCCCACCTCCAGTCTATTACCATTAGATCATACCCTTTTTGTCCAATCACGTATCTACATGTCTATCTATAGATGTACTTGCACACTTCATCCAACCTAAGCATAAAAAATGGACAATTTCCCCTGCATCTTTGGGTCTTCATTCTGCAGGCTCCTGTGTATACCCGTTATATAAATTTGTATGCCTGTTTTTCTTACTAATCAATCTGCCTCATGTCAGTAATTTTTCAGCAAACCTTTAGGGGACTAAGGGGCTTGGTCTCTGTAGGTTCAATCTTATTTTTTCATTTCCATCTCAAGATGTAATAGTCATTTTTCTTTTGACTCTACACAAATTCTGGATCTATTCTCCCTTTCTTTACCCTTTCTGTCTCTCCAAGAGTCATATTTCTGTGAATTATATCAAACAACCTCACTCAGGTTAAATTCAGTCAATCAGAGTTATACATAGAGGTTAGAGAGTAGTCAGAGATGGAAATGGGGTGCTAATCCACTTCCCCTGGCTTTTCTGCTCACCATTCTGGCAGGGATCATGAGCCTTTAGCTCTGTTACACTGCTTCAATTAGTCTTCCCCCTCCTTTGCTCCTTCAGTTCTCTGGGTGGTAACAACCCCCAGCTTCTGCTGCTGGCTGCTGGGTACCTCACCAACCTTGTTAGTTTCCTTTACTCTTCATTATTCCTTTGAGATTCCTTTTTTTGTTTGTTTTAATTTTAGGTTAATATGGGTACAAACAACCAAGTTGTAATATTTGAATTTGTTAGGTAAAGTCTCTCTTGGAGTTACGTCCTGCATGCAAAAGGTGCGCCATGCACCCCTACATGCAGCCCATTCTATGGGAGCACCCCAACCCCCCCATTTTCCCTCTACCTTGGTTCCTGTACACCCAACTCTAATTGAATTGTTTTTCTCCTATGAGGGCATGAATTAGATTGTCTACTGGCTTCTTATTAATATTGAGTACATTGGATATTTGTTTTTCCATTCTTTTTTTTTTTTTTTTTTTTTTTCCATTCTTGTGAATAGTTTACTGAGAAGGTGTTTCAACACTATCCAGGTTAATACAAAAGACTTGAAGTCTCCATCTTTTTTAGTGGCTGAATAGTATTCTATGGTGTACATATACCATAGTTTGTTAATCTATTCCTAAATGGATGTCCTGTCCAGAGCATTTAGATTGTTTCCACATCTTGGTCATGGTAAATTGAGCTGTGATAAATAGTCTAGTGCATATGTCCTTTTGATAAAATGACTTTATTCTTTATTCTTCTGGGTTGATGCCTAGTAATGGGATTGAGGGTCAAATGAGAAATTTAATTTGAGTTATTGAAGGATTCTCCATACTTCTTTTCAAATAGGCTGTTTTAGCTTATAGTCCCATCAACAGTGTAAAAGTTTTCCTTTTATTTTATTACTAAGAACTGCTTTAGCTATATGGGTTTTTTTCTGGTTCTATACACAATGCAGAATTATTTTTTCCAAATCATGAAAATACAACGTTGGTATTTTAATAGGAATGGCATTGAATAAGTTGATTGCTTTAAGAAGTATAGACATTTTCCCTTCTCTCCACGTCCATGCCAGCATCTGCAGCCTTGGGACTTTGTGATGTGAGCTAATCTTACAGAGGTTAGGTGATATCTCAGGGTGGTTTTGATTTGCATTTTTCTAATTATTAGGAATTATGAGCAGTTTTGCTTGTGTTGTTCTTCAGGCTATAGCAAAAGCAGAAAAAAATCCTCAAAGTGTCTAACTAATGATAATTGAAAAAAAAATTATCAAGAATCTGACAAAAGCCTGATAACTAGGATCTATGGAGCACTTAAATCAATCACTAAAAAAGAGACAACAATCTCATCTACCATTGGGCAAGAGACATGAATGGAACCTATTCTGAGGAAGACAGATGAAGAATGGATAACAACACAAGAAAAACTACTCATCATCCCTAGGTTGATTCTTCCCATCCATGAGCATGGTATGTTCTTCCATTTGTTAATATCTTCTGCTACTTCCTTTCTGAGGATTTCATAATTTTCTTTGTAGAAGTCCTTCACCTTCTTTGTTAGGTATATTTCTAGGTATTTCATTTT